>JAKZAP010000003.1:9028978-9158883 GCA_023053575.1 Branchinecta lynchi | reverse complement strand
CCGATGATATTACTCCATACTTTTTGTACGTCCGTAGGCTACGGCATAATTAGTCAACATCCATTTTGCCGAGGGGTTGTCGACTCTCTATATTAGTATACAGCAAGTGCCGTATATTCATTCAATCAATGGATAAAACGGATACATCAGCTTCTTTGCTTTGGCAGCGATATTTCGGCCCTTTCTTGGCATGGGTCCTCGTCAGGGATAACGTTGGGAATAGAAGAAACGAGCGTACAATAAATAACTAAAGCTTCTACCGACTATCCTATTCGGAGCAATTACGTTTTGGAAACCACTCTAGGTGAATGCAGGCAATTATTCAATATATGTTTCCCAGTCAGCCTGGGCTTAAGGAGTATTTACCAAGTGCCGGTGAGTGGGCAACCCTGCAGAGATTGGCGAATTCGATCATGAAAGGATTGGAATCCGAATCCACCATTTGACACGGGAGATTTGAATCCGGATTCGAATCCGATATTAACAAAATCACATCATGTACGTCGGTTACAGTTTAGAAGCCAGAGGTGACAAAAAATCACTGATGCCCGAGGCAAATGAGACGGCTAATTGGACGATGCCAACCATATTTCTGGATTTTCATCTGTGCTTGTTATAGTATGTGTTTTTGGGATCCCAAAACGTAAGTGGAGGGATACCTATGACATCGCAAAAGTTGTCCGTCCGTCCGTCCGTCCGTCCGTCTGTCCGTCCGTCTGTAAGCACGATAACTCTCGAAGGGAATGAGATATTTTGATGAAACTTGGTGTGAGGGGTTCGTTGGGTCGTCGGACCAGTCAAGTTCGTAGATGGGCTTTGTAGCTCTACATTTAGGGGTGGGGGAGGGGATTCAAATTAAGGGACAAACAAAATATTTTGAAACAGCTAATGTGATAGTCGATTATGGGGTAAGAAGACATGCTGAACACGATGGTGAAAATCATTTTGTCATCGGACAAGTAGTTCGCCCGGAATCCGGCCAAAACCGGAAAGTTTGTTGAAAGTAAAAGTTTTATTTGAAGTTGATTAGATGTTCGATTTAGGGGTAGGAAGACATGCTGAAGACGATGGTGAAAACTATTTTCTCGATGGACAAGTATTTCGCCCGGAATCCGGCCCAAACCGGAAAGTTTGTTGAAAGTAAAAGTTTTATTTGAAATTGATTAGATGTTCGATTTAGGGGTAGGAAGACATGCTGAAGACGATGGTGAAAACTATTTTCTCGATGGACAAGTATTTCGCCCGGAATCCGGCCCAAACCGGAAAGTTTGTTGAAAGTAAAAGTTTTATTTGAAGTTGATTAAATGTTCGATTTAGAGGTAGGGAGACATGCTGAAGACGATGATGAAAACTATTTTCTCGACGGACAAGTATTTCGACCGGAATCCGGCCCAAACCGGAAAGTTTGTCAAAATTAAAAGTTTTATTTGGAGTTGATTAGATGTTCGATTTAGGGCAAGAAGACATGCTGAACACTTATGTGAAAACAAGTGTCTACCCGGACATGTAGTTCGTCCGGAATCCGGCCAAAAACGGAAAACTGTTGGAAGTCAAAGTTTTATTTCTAGTTGATTAGATAAGCGATTTAGGGGTAAGAAGAGATGCTGAGTCCCTGTGTGACAATCGTATTTTACCCGGACATATAGTTCGACCGGAATCCGGCTGGAATCGGAAAATTTGTTATAAGCTAAATTTCTATTTGAAGTTGATTAGATGTTCATACTGGGGAAAGAAGATACCCTGATTTCGTCTTTGAGCTTTCTTTTTTCGCCGGACAAGTAGTTCTGGAGTTCGGCCGGAACCGGGAAAACAGATATGACTTATCGGGGGTAAACACACATGCTGAATCCAAATCTGAACTTGGTTTTCTCAGGTGATTAGCTATTTGGCCTTAATCTGTTTCTGAATTTTAATTGTAAAAATGTTCAAGGAGTCTGGCGAAGACTGGATCTGGCTAAGACAAGACCGAGTTGTCTGGATCAGATATTGAATTTTTGGGATCCCATCGAAACCTTTGGTCTTGTTCCTTTTGGTAACCAGAAATTAATTTGAAGCTAATTAAGCACAATACCTTAAGTACAGTTTGTAAAAATTGGGAGAAATTCTAACGGATTCGTAAGAGTCAGGGTTTGGAATCCGAATCTAGCCTGACAAACAGAAGATTCGAATCCGGCTAAAGGACGAATCCTTGATTCGAATCCGGATTCGCATTCGCCCACCTCTGGTAACCCCTCGATTTGCTCACTGGTTCCGACACAGGTATTGGGCGAAAAGTTGCGTTTTGTAAAATACTACGATTTTCGTACTAAAGCTAAGGAGCTTGGAGAATTGCACCATAAGAAATAATCGTATCGTATTTTATGAGTCATGATATGGGAAAAGAAAAAGTATCTGTTGCCGCATGTCCTTTAATGCTTCTATTTGTCTTTTTGTTTACCCGTTCATTCGGACTGGACTTGAGCTACCTCGTTATGAATTATGATAATTATATGATGCATGATTACCTCAGTCTGAGCGTCGAGTTCGGGTAATATTCGTTTGCAGATGGTACGAAAGATTAGATACTGAAAATATAGTTTGAAAAGGGATGGTTTAGATTGAAATTAGTTTACGGAGCGTCAGTTGGGCTTTAAAGACCCAGTAACTTGCCTGTTGATAGTTAGTTAAATTTCAGGAAAATAACTGTTAGCTAGCGATGTGACGTCACTGCCGTTAACCAAGTCAATGTTTCATAAATGCCAGCTGTCCCTCTACGATACTAATGAAATGTTTTAGTGACATAAGGGGAATGGCTTACGGTAGACTAACCAAATAGACTACCGCAGGCTCTTGTTGAGGTATGTCTTGTCCCTGTGCCGAAGTCTAGTTCTGGGGACATGACGTCACTCAGTAACTATCGACCCATCGCTTTAGCTGCTACGGTATCAAAGGTTTTTGAGCGATGTATGCATGCGGCACTGCAGCAGCAACTGGAGTCATCGTACTTCCAATTCGGGTTTAAAGAGAAATCGTCGACTGAATTTTGTGTTTTTGTCCTTAAAGCAGTTATCCAGTATTTTTGGCTGTTTGCAACCCCTGTGTTTGTTTGCTTTCTGGATGCTAAGGCTGCTTTTGACAGGGTTAACCATGAGAAGCTTCTGAAAAAGATGGTCTCGCGGGGTATTGACTCACGTTTTATTGGCACCCTTGGTGCATGGTTTGATACCCAAAGGTTTCAAGTTAGATGGAGCGGTGTTCTTAGCCATCCTTTTCCTGTCCTTAACGGTGTTAGGCAAGGTGGGGTTCTTTCTCCATTATTGTATAATTTATATGTTGATGAGTTGAATGAGCGGTTGGCTAGCCTTGGAGTGGGTTGTTTCGTACAAGGTGTGTGTTTCAACAACTTAAGTTACGCTGATGACCTAGCCATACTAGCCCCCACAGTATTCGCGCTCAATAAGCTTCTTCAAGTGTGTGATGAATTCGCGAAAGCAAATGATATTCTTTTCAACACGAAAAAGACGGTTTGTATGGCGTTTATCCCGAAAAGTCTTCAACTACGTTACATCCCCGATGTTATTTTGTCTGGTGAGGTACTAGTTTTTGTGCAAACTTTCAAGTATTTGGGCTTTACTTTTATTCCTTCTATGTCTGATGAGCCTCACATTGCTGCGCTCTCCAGATCACTGTCTGTGAGGGCCAATATATTAATTCGGAGGTTTGGTAGATGCGAGGCTTCTGTTAAGACCTTTCTTTTCAGAGCTTACTGTACTCCGCTGTACTGTTTGTCACTGGTGTGTAACACGAGAGTTAAGTGTCTAGATACATTTCGGGTTTTGTATAACAACTCTTTCCGGTGGCTACACGGACTTGCATGGAACTGTAGTGCGTCTGGCATGTTTGTGGGTGAGGGCCTTCCTTCTTTCGGGGAACTTCGGCGTCGGGCTATCTTTTCTCTCCAGACCCGAATTCTTCGCTCTCGAAACCCCATGCTTGTGGTTCTTTCGAGTCCCCATATGAGACTGACGTTGCCTGTGTGGTTAGTCTGGAACCGCGAACTTTACATGTGTTGCGTAGAAGGTCCGCAATCTTAAATAAAAGGTAAATGTATTTTGTTGTTGTTTTTATGTATTGTATGTGTAATGGCTCTAGAAGCCGTAGTCGAAGTTAAATAAAAAATAAAAAATAAATAAATAGAATTAAGGTAAAGTCTTGTAGAAATAAGGGAGGAAAAACTTAAAGCACAAGTTATAGTTGATGCAGTTTCTGTTCCAGAATTGAACATATGTGACTCCTTGAAACGCTGCTGGGTTTCTCAGAGATTACAAAACCGTTTCCAGCTATTTTCAACCTCGCAGCCCCCTTGGTTTTGATGAAAAACTTATGTAAGAGGTATTCCTAACTAATGAGCTCATCAGAAGCCATAAGATTTCGATCCGCGTTGGAAAGCGCCAAACAATGAGAAATGCAAATCAGTAATCGGCTGTTAGGGTGGATAAACATTTAAAAGGTGTTTGGAATCTAGGGAATGGAAATGGATGTAACGATTAGAGAAGCAGCGTTAATTAGTAATAAGGGATTAACGCAAGTACAATCAGAATATATGTGGGCTGGGCGTTTCCCGTTAGGTTGATGATGATATATTTATTGTGTATTTTTTATGAAAAGAACATCGTCTTAAATGGAGTATAAAAAGAAAGAAGGCAAGCTGTGTATCAGTAGGGATAAATACAATGCGTAGCAAAGGCTCATAGCATGTTGTCCGGAACTTACTTGGCCACAAGGTCCTCCCATGACCTATCCTTGAATCTGGTTTCCACAAAGGGAGAAACTTATCCTTCCCTTGTTTAGGTTCTTGTCGTAATGTGGTGTCGATCTTTGGGTAAGATGGAACAAAAATAAATATGATTGGGGGGGGGGATATTGATTGATTGATTGTCCTTAGAAATAACACAGTGAACGGAGTTAGATAAGGAAATAAGAAGAAAATAAAATTAATAAACTGCAAAAATATCCCAGTTGCAAATAAAACGTCAAACAATAAAACATATCAGAGTCATGTCACGTACTTCAACGCTTGGGGTGCGAATGAAAGTAAGCGCGATCAGGAGACCAAGACGAACAATTACAAATCTGTTTCGCTATCATCAAGAGCTGCGTTCGATTTACCTTACGCAATTAACAACCAATCAACCGTACTGTTGACTCGTTTCGTTTTATTCGGTCTTTGAACTTTCACCTTTTACTCTTTTAATGACAGGCGGATGACAATTGTTCTCGATCATTAAAAGTCAACTTTACATCGGGTGCACACGTTCCGTCCGCCCCCTCCCCCGGTACCCCCCCCCCCCCCCCCCGCACAGTCGGTAGCCCCTTATCAGGCATGTCTTGACGTGACGATAAAATTTTGGAAATAAAAGACATTTTACGAAAATTATACATAGAGGCAAAGCGTACACACGCGTACTAAAAATGCAGTTTTCAATAAGATTTTATAATTTCCCATATATTTGCATTTGGCGGGATTGGGTCGCAAGGGATGTTTCAGGGCGAGAACCCCCCCCCCCCCCCCCCCCAGGGTTCTCATCCTGGGGGGGGGGGTCGCTTTCGCCTAGGCCCCACTGCATAGTCAACCAGGATGAATCCTACGTTCCCAGTTAATAAAGAATTACAAATAAAACTTAATAATTACCGTTACAGTGACCAGAAAGGTGAATCGAACGCGGTTTGGAGAAAGTGAGGAATTTGGGAAATTGGAAATACGTCAGGTACAGCGTTCCATTGAAACAAAAACAAATCTGGCCAGATTTTGGAAAAAATCGGCACAGTTGGAGAGCAAAAGTTAGAGTTGAGTTAGAAGCGTAGCTTGACTTGACAAGATGTGGGAAGGGGGAGTTAATTTGACATAGGGCAACCACCAGGGCTTCTCAAATAGCATTTCAGCAAATGCATGTATCTGTTCTGTTGTTGTATCGTGCTTTCCTTTCTTGACCCTTGGTGCTTTTCTTTTGGCATTAGGAAAAGTTTGTCAGAATCTAATTTAGGGCCTTGTGAATTGTGTGCTTCAAGTCAGAACTTCTGCATGTAGTTTTCCTGTTTTACGAGTAAGTTGAATCCAAGGGTAGGTTTTCGCGTGGATGGCTATTGATATCCACGGAAGAAGAAGCCAAATGTCTCATAACAGGTACAACGTTATGCATACAAGAAGAGCCGAAACACCGCAAAAAGCATCTGCTGACTTTGTCGTTTAATGCATAACATTTGCAAACTAATAGCAGATAACGTCCCAACTGTTATCTGTTGAAACTGCGCATCCTTATGTTATCTGTTATGACCGGGTAGCGTTGAACAAACGTTTTGTCTTGTCTTACTTCTGACGTCACCTATTATGCTATTCACGCTATAACGAGGTCGAGATGGATGGCATCCACGACAAAACGCATATCGTAACGGTGGCCTGGCCCAGTGTTGCCATATTGGTGGATTTTATGCCAAGCCAAGTTTATTACTGGTTGTGCTTTCTTTTTGCTGGCGTATTAAAATTGTTTGGGTTCTATTGAGAATCCTTGTAATTTCTGGAAATTTCTTGCAATTTTATACTATAAAGAAATTTGGCGTATTTTCCAAAGACAGTGGCGTATTTCTTGGATCACGATCTGGCAACACTGGCCTGTCCCGTTGAACAACGCCGCCCACGCGAAAACCCCCCTTAGTCGTGTAAATTTGCAAGGGCGAACACTGCGAGGTGTAAGCTAGCTACTTTCTAGTGTTTAGAGGAATGTTCTTGTGCTGAGTTTCAGCGATATAATACATGCTGTTGTTTTTACACATCTGTTATTTCGTGAAAGAAAAGTTTTTCTTGTTCAGAAATTATTCGGTTATGAGCCAGTCTCAGACTTCCGACGCTGAATGAGTTACCCAAAAAGCCCTTGGGACCATGGCGGGGGAACAAAATGAAAGAAAAAGCTAAAAGCTCCCATGGCACTTGCAAGGCTGGGTCAGAGGATGAATGCTTTAATTTGCCAATTCGTTGATTTGTTCCGATTATTTGTAAGCAAAACCCTTAAGATGAGCATGATCATGGGCCCCCTGGGAAACAAGAGAGTTTCGCCTATCGTTTGGTACAAATTATTTTATTTTTGCACTAGGCTGTAACGATGCGCACTTTAACGGCGCCACAAGTTCATCTGTAAGCAAAACCCCTCAGGAAAAAAATTACTATGGGCTCATCGGTATCATTAAAATGTACATTTTGCACTCAAATGTTTTTTGTACTTTAAGGAATTCTAAGCAAAACCCTTGAGGCAAGAATGACTTTCATCGTGCTACATTTCGTGCCCGGTCATTCATCCGAGGTAGTCGCTAACGACCCGACTTAGAGCCCTTAGATGTGCTGTTTTACCTGGCCCGGGAGAAGCTTTACATCATTGCTAACGAAGCGCCAGAGTTCATCTTTACCTGCTGAGTAATACTACGTCCTCTGATGACATGATCAATGTTATTCTGTAGTAGCCGAAGAGGATTATCATACAATAATGTCTGTGACGCAGAAGTCTTTGATGAAGCTATCAAATCTCTTCAGAAAAAGCTTGACTCTATATTAATCGGATGTCTCCGCTACACTGACGTCAATTAGTGCTGAGTTAACGACACTTAAAAAATGAAGCCTTAGCCCGCGATGCCAGAATATCTATCTTGGAGCTAAAAGTTGAGGTACAGAATTCAAGATTTGAGCTATTGGACGATAAACTACTGGAAATGGAAGAACTGCAGGAGCTTAAATTTTGTAATCCATGGATGGTTACCCGAAGGCACCCTCCGCAGAGGAAGACCCAAAAATACACTTCGTCGTACCTACATCAACGACCTGCGGCAATCTCATGCCATTACAGCCGGATTGGGAAGACATCGTCGCAGCCGCAAGTTTCAGAGACGACTGGAGACTCTTCTTGGACGGCCTGAGAGCCTCTGGAGGCACAGAAGGATCTAAGGTCTAAGGTAAGGACCAATTGCCAGTGATCTCATTGTCGCTGAATGCTCCCGAGTGCCCACTAATAAGTTGAACGTCGCAAGTCGTGAGCCCAGAGTAGCTCCGGTATTCGTTTCTGTTGGTACGGAGAACAACATCCAGACGGTTTTTAGTTCAATTTCTATGCTGAAGGGGTCTGGAATCACACTTTGTACTGACATGCCACCTAAACTGAACACTTCGTAATGAACTGTTAATGCAAGGAAAGGCCCTTCGTGACGCTGGGTCACTCTGGGTTAAACAGAAAGGGGCCATACTTTGGCTAGAGTACTAAGTCCGACACTTTGTTAGGGTGGGTCAAAGCCTAGTGAGGAATAGTTACGATGGGTTGCTGTCACTACCTCCACCCCTCAGTTCGACCACCCGTCACTACGCCCACCGTCACTACGTCCACCCGTCAGTTCACCCACCGGTCACTACTCCCACCCGTCAGTTCGCCCCACCGTCAGTTCGCACACCCGTCATTTGGCCCAAAACCCGTCAGTTGACCCACCCGTCATTTCGCCTAAGAATCCGTCAGTTCGCCCAACTTTTCCGACAGTTCACCCACACGTCATTTCGCCTAAGAATCCGTCAGTTAGCTAAAATTTTCCGACAGTTCCCCCACCCGTCATTTGGCCCAAAAATCCGACAGTTGGCCCAACTTTGCTAGATCAGTAACATCTATGAAGAAGGGGCGCGATCCCAGTGGAATAATCAGAAGGAATAAAACTTTTTTCGTTTAATGAGGGTCGATACAAAATTCCTTGGGTGCGACTGTTCTGTTTACTCAAACAAGGGGAAAAAGATCCCGTTCACACGTGAAGATGGGTGAAAAGAAAATGTTGTTCAAATAGTTTGTAACAAACTGTGTTGCTTGATAAAGAGGTTTTGCTAGTTTTTACGGAAATTTAAAGGTTTTTGCCACGATACGCGCAAACAGACCTATCCAAAGTTCAACATCCTAGGTAGACTCGGAACTGTGTTTCGTCGTTTTTTTATGTTACTTTTTCACTATATAATAATTACGTAAACATTTAGGTCAGAAATATCAGAAGCTTGTTGTTAGATTCTGCATAAAGTACGAAAGGAAAATATAAAGGATGAGCACAAAAGTAAAGGGTAAAAATAGAGTAACGTGCAGCGAAGGTTTTCGACTGGCAACACGATTGGGAGTAGTTCACAAGGAAATAGAAAGTAAAAGTATAGTAGGAATAAGGGGTGGCCCGAAGGAGCGGTGATTCGCCCCCTCTCCTGCCTTTTGCTCCTATAAGTTGCTCCCTAAGTCCTATCACTCTTTTATTTTTGGCCTCATCAAGGTCCCGGACGCTCGTTTTTATTTTAAGACAATCTGAGGGTTTTTTTTTTAATTGTTAATTTTGGCACTTTTGGCCAGCTTCAGTTGTAAATCCGTCCCAATTCGTTTTAAACCAGGTTTCATAACACCGTTAGGTCGGTGGTATGATATGAGTTTTTGTGTTACAATGGTAGTGCTAAATAATATCTGCAAAGCCTTCGTGGAATTCCGCTGTCTCTCAGATGGAAATATCATGAAACACCTACAACTCGAAAACAATCCTTTTATTGTACGTTATTCGGACTGTAAGCGAACTTTTCGTTCTTCAATTGCCGTGTAGAGCATCGCCCGTCGCGTATCGAGACTCGGACCTAAGTTGAGGGTTAGGTCGTAGATTTTAATGCCAAGCTTTTTCGTGCCGCCTCCTAGTATTTCTTGGAGAGCAATATTAGCCCAATTATCAAAACTAATACAAATCATATACGACTAGAACAGGTTTTAAAACAAGGGTGCAATGGTACCCTTCGTTCGAGAAATAATCATGTCACCGCCCTGACGGGGTATTGAAACTACCTGGTTTAAACGACTCGGCTTGCCTTTGACTGGGACGGATTTTACGATGATAATAATAAAAAAACATTTAAACGACTCGTGTTATCTGTTATGAGACTTTTTGCTGTATACTATGTCACCTTAAAATTACCTTAAATTACTTTGTCCAGCGACAAAGGTGCCAATTCTCATGTAAGGTCACGCAGAGTCTACGCAGTGGAAATTCGTAACTATTATACCTGGGAAAAATTTTAAGGTTTTCTCTTGATTATGTTGTTCCGTTTTCTTTGTTCGAGGGATTACGCATGTATCTTGTCTTGGATCTTAACGCATCAGACCTTTTTGCAGTTAACACCGAAGCTTCTTTCTTTCATCACTTTTTTCTCTAGACTAGTTCGCAAACACTGTCCTTGTTCTAGGCAGAGTAGTAGCCTTGTAATCCGTTTCCGGGGACCTTCGATTAGTTCCCCCTGGGGGATGCGCTTGAAGATAATAGTTCCCGATAATAGGGAAGGACAGAAACGAGGGAAAACTGTCCGGCGGAACCGACAACCACCGAGAAAAACGTAGCTTCCGCTTTTGCTTCATGCATTACCACCCTCTGTTGTTGTTCATGAACTAGTGAGACTAGGAGCGTGTTCCACCCTACTTACCGTAGTTACTACGCATGACGTCACGAATTCTGGCTTTTTGCCGTCAAGGCTGGAACGACTTTTCTATTTTCCAGCAGGATATCATGCCACTGGCAATTCCGACCAATCACGTTACAGAGATGCGTAGTTACTACGCTCCCGAGCATGGTAAGCAAATAGTAACCATTAGTAACTTTTCGTGAGGATGGAACGGAAATAGTAACTAACAGTAACTATTGTTAGAAGGGTAAAACACGCTCTAGATATAGCGCCTCAAATATTCCAACCCTAAATAACAACAATCCTACTTTCAAGCTAGGGAGGAAAACAAGGCTGGGTTAAAGGGGGAAAGTGGAAATTTGCCATGATGGTTTGTTGTGATCATTATTTCTAAGCAAAACAATTGAGATAAGAATGATTATGGACCCTTGGAGATCACGAAGAATGTATCGTTTGGTAAAAAGTATTTTATTTTGCACTTGGCTGTAGATGCGCACTTTAAGGGCGCTAGAAACTGATCTGTGATCAAACCCCTTAAAGCAAAAATGATGAAACGCTCGTCGAGATCATGAAAAATGTATATTTCTGCTCAAAAGTGTTATTTATACTTTATGGGCTACAGTTGTAAGCAAAATCCTTGAGGCAAAAATAACCATGGGCCCTTCTGGATCATGAATGTATATGGTTTGGTAAAAAGTATTTTCTTGAATTTTCGGCTAAGATGCGCACTTTAATGGTGCTAGAAATTTATTGTGAAGCAAAATCCTGGTGGCACAAAGATCATAGGCCCTCGGAGATCATGAAATGTATCATTTGGTGCGTTTTGAATGTGCAAACTTTTAGGGAGCTAGAAATTAATTTCTATGGAAATCGCTCGAAGCAAAAAATATCATGGTCTCGTGGAGATCATGAAAATGTATATTTGGCTTAAAAGTAATTTTTATACTTTGCGGTTAAGACGAGTAGCCTACTTTAGGTATTTTCGGATCCAGGACCAGGACATGACGATAGCTTATCCAATCTTGTCTCTGTTCAGGCCAAGTTTCGTCGTTCTAGCACATCTGGAGGGACCCTAACTCGCGATCACCAGAATTCCAGATCCCCCCCCTCCAACTCCCCCACAGGGCCCGAATCCGGTCAGGTTCTGTCACTGTTGTATCTATATAGGGCGTATGCTTGTTCTTCCCACCAAGTTCCATGCCAATCGCCCCACTCTAAGCGTGACGCAACATTTCCGGTCCCCCCCCCCCCATTCATTGGATCCGGTCCAGACTTGAAATAGGGCATCTGAGACACGAGGTCTTTCCAAGTATCAAGTTTCGTTAAGATCCAAACACCCGTTCCAAAATTATGCATACCTTAAGATTCTGGATTCCCCCTCCCTCCACTCCCTCCATGGTGGTGGTTGGATCGGGGAACTTACTACTTCCAAGTTAGTTTGGTCGGGTCTCCGATATGCCTGCTAAGTTTCATCGTCCTAGCACTTCTGGAAGTACTCCAACTCGAGAACAGTGAACCGACCGAAAAGTGATCGGTATATGGCACTTGAGCGAAGCTGCAAGTGCCATAAAAATGGAAGACTGCATTAAAAATCTTTGCAGTTGCAAATTTTCATCACCTTCCATACGCCTCAGCGGGTTAGGAGTAATCTTATCTCAATAAAGATAAAATTAATCCCAGTAGCAAATGATGCAAGATTTTTGTTTACAGCGTAGGTCATCTGTTCTTATCACCCATAAAGTTTCACTCTAATCGGATCACCCGCTCGCAACTTACGGAAGCCAGTGATTTCCGGATTCCCCTTCCCTCATCATCGGAGAACAAACATAGATCAGTATTGTATTTACCTGTAAGTTTTGTTTCCTAGTCTTTTGGGGGATCCCAAAATTTAGGTGGGGGGATACCTATGCCTTCGTAACAGTTGTTCGCCTTTCCGTCCGTCTGTCTGTCTGTCAGCACGATAACTCTCGGAGGGGTTGAGATATTTTGTTCAAACTTAGTATTAGGATTCACTGGGTTGAAATACAGATCCAGTTTGTAGATGGACCCTGTAGCCTAATGTTTAGTGGTGGGAAAAGGGGTTTTAAATTAAGGGATGAAGAAAATATGTTTTCAAGCTGATGCAAGAGTCGATTAAGGGGACAGGAGACATACTGAACTGAACATCGTTTTCTTAATGAACAAATAGTTCGCCCGGAACCCGGCCGAAACCGGGAAACTTGCCATAAGTAAGAGTTTTATCAGAAGTTGATTAGAGGTTCGTTGTACCGGATGCTGAATCCCCATATGAAAATTATTTTTTCGACGGACAAATATTTCGCCCGGAATCCGACCAAAATCGGAAAATTTGTTGACATAAGTTTTATCTGAAGTTCATTAGAGGTTGGATGTAGGGTTAAGGAGTCATTCTGAATTCGTTTTTCAGCTTTAGTTTTGGTAGAAGTTAGGCTTTTGATGGATATGACGTAAACACACATGCTATATCCATATCCGAACTTGGTTTTCTTAGATGATTAGCCGTTGATTAGCCCATCTGTTCCGAAATTTTAATCGCCAAAGTTTTAGGAAACTGGTTAAGAGATCGTACATCTACAAAACCTAAGTGTCTGGATCAGATATTATCTTTTCAGATCCCGTCGAAACCTTTGTCTTGTTTATGACGGTACCAAACAGATTTGGCACAAGACATGATCGGCTTATGGTAAGTAAAACGACTCGTAAGTAAGTAAGTAAGTAAGTAATTTATTTATAACCCGCCGTTTTCAGAAAGCGGAGTAAATGAAGAAAATAAATAAAACACAAAAATGTACACAAAACGACTCGACCCTGACCTTGTGGGAAGTTCTCGTCCACAGCACTGGAGCTCCACGTTTCTGCCCTTGACCACGCTTCGGCATGTCATCTGGGAAGAAGATTTCTTATACCGTTCCTTGTTGTGTGTTTTGCTTACGTTTCCTCGTTTTTGAAAGCTCAGTGTGTTTTAATTTTAATTCTTTATACTGACGTCCGAAACTCATCTGATTAAAATATTACTGTTGTTGTAATTTATTATTGATTATTAGTAATTGCTTGCTATAGATTTATCTTTTTTGTTTCATCCGGGCTGAACTTTGCCAATTCTTGATTTTCCGGTCTTGTTTTGGTGGTAGTTGTAGTACTGTCTGATTGAAAATAAAAATGTTCATCAATAGGCGAAGGTGATTTGCTAAATTGTAGAAAAAAGAAATGAAAAGAGAATATGGCGAACGTTTCCAATCGCATATTATTCAGCTACACTCGCTGACTGGAAAAGAGCGAATGGAAATTTCTGTCGTGGTGTGTTCCTGTATTGTAACTAATATCAACTTTCGCTGAGAGGTAGGCCTCGTTTGACCGTTCACTGCATGTGATATTCGGATATTTAGTTCCGCTCTTAAGCTCCCACAGATCAAGGAATCTTAATTCAAGCGCGACGCAAAATCTTTTCTTGGAAGGCGGATATCCTTTCCGGATCCTGGAGAAAAAGTAATGGGTGGTTATCCCTTTCCATAGAAGTTGTACAATCTCTTCCGAACGCAAGGAGAGTATCGATCAACTGCGCAGACATTTCTAGAGGAACTTTAGGAAGATCAAAAGAAAGTGAAATGTCGTCGAATCGAGATCCCGATAGTTGAATGGAATAGCCTAAAAGAGTGAGTTTTACAGTGCTTTGCTTTTCTTTAGCAATGCTATTTCTTTTGTGCTTACTGGATTCTTCCAACACTGTGAGTAGTATTGGTAGTAGTTGTAGAGGTTTAGCACATTTGTAATAGGTCATACCACCTCCACATCGGCACCAGCCACGCCGTCTAAGTATTCTACCAGCAGTTGTTTGGATTAAATAAAGGCTAAGGATTTCAGTAGGCTTCAAATTGGGATTTTGTGTAGTTCCTCAGTCCGTATAATTTCCGTTTTCGGGGTTTAGGAAAGAGAATTAAAACACGAGCTACGTGCTTCTCCATTACAGCCCATTTTAGTTTTGCCGGACTGCTTTATCCCCGGGGGATCATCCGCCCGGGGGCGAACCATCACTTTTGCTTGGTCAGTATGGACCATCCTGGAAAGCCAGATTCCGGCCGGATTACCGATCCAGTGTGAAAACTAGGAGAGCATCTTAGTTGTTTACCCCTCAGAACAGATTCTCCGGGTGTTAGTTTCATTGTTTATTTCGTTTCCGGATTCCGGTGAGCTATCCATCCGAGGCAAAAGCTTCAGGAGCTTTCCTCGCTAATCCAAAGAACAAATACTCCTCGTGCTAGCCCGTACGACGCGCAACAGCTTAGACAGTCGTGAGCGGGTTTTCACCCACGCACGCCCTATGTACGCGACATTGTACGGTTTGAAGATTCAGGGACTTCTGCGTACGATATGGGGTACTCAGAGAACTCGGTATTTGTTGATTCATCCATAGCTGTCCTTCCTGGCCGGATTAAAGGAGGCTCTCGCGATAAGAGGTCCCGTTAATCCCAATGTCTTGATATTTTTAAGTAAGCCTAAGAGTTGTTAACCTTAGTTTGTTTAATTAAGTCGGTCCCCTAAAATTGTTGGTTGTGAAATCAGAAATTTGTTGGGAGATTATTATCTTGAATTACCTTAAATCGCTCTTTCAGTGAGATAAAGGTAACCTTCCTTACTCCTCACTAAGCATCGAGAGACTCCAGAGGAGAGCAGGGGCGTCACGTATTGGGGGGGGGGAGGCCCCCCAGTCTTGCTAGCCAGTCGAAAAAAAATAACCGAGTCGGCGCTTGCGCCGCGATTTTTCGTACAAACAGTCGATTTTTTTCTTGGAAACAGTCGGTAAGAGTAACTAGCCAGTTGGTAAGGACCTTGCCGAACATTTTGGCTAGAGACGCCTCTGGAGGAGAGTTGCGGTTGGGGTTGTGAGGGAAGCCTCTTAGAGTGCGTTCCTCAGTCATTACGAGTAACGATGATAAAAGTGGAGCCACCTCTTTATTGTGATAGTTACTACGGTACCCTCTCTGGAACGAGAACAATAACAGCGCGGAGTGACAATGCTCCCACCGGTCCGATCATCATAAGTAAATTGTAACGATCTAGTAGAACAAAAATGACGAGAGTGTTTCTCTAAGTTTATCTTTTCGAAAATGGTAGGATTATAATTATCTCTTAGTATGCCGAATAACATAATCGAAACGTTCCTAACTGATTATAGCTTTGTGGAACGCTACCTTAATCGCGACCGCTTAAAGTTTAACTGAAAAGGCAGCTTATCATTACATCTTATATTCGAATACATTGAAATATCTTGACCCCTCTAAAGGACTTGAGTTTTTACCAGAGGCTCTAGTAATCACGTTCAGAATGTAATGTACGCCGCTTGCACGACAACCCAAAGTTTGTCTAGAGGCGGAGAGTTTGAATTCTAAAAAATATTTTTCGGCAATGGCTTTCCTTTGTAGTTGATAAGTATTTAAACCATAGGCTAGGGCTAGAGAGACAGGCGTATAGAGGTACCACAAGTCCGACGAATAAGTTCATTCGACGAAATCGATCATCTGTTGATAGCGAACAAACTGAGTAACTCCTGGGAACTTGTACCAAGATCTAACGTGTGATTGTTATTGTTTCTCTATTGTATCTGCGGCAGTTCGTCATTGAATTTTATGAGGGACGTATACAATGAGATGATAATAAAAGTAGATGTCATAAACTTTTAATCTTGTAGAAAAATATTCGAAAGTAAAGTAATTCAAGGTACTCGATCTAGGATCTTCTTAGTATTTTGGCTCGTAAGCTGGTGACTTGTAAGCTGGGGCAGGGTAGGCTGGTGTAGGGTAAGCTGGTGCCTTGTATGCTGGGGTAGGGTAAGATGGTGCATTGTATGCTGGGGCAGGGTAAGCTGGTGCCTTGTATGCTGGGGTGGAGTAGGCTGGTGTAGGGTAAGCTGGTGCATTGTATGCTGGGGCAGGGTATGCTGGTGCCTTGTAAGCTGGCTTGTAGTCGTATTTGGTTTCTCCAGAATACTGGACATCAGCGACGTATCCGGTGTAAGCGTCGGAGGTGTAGCTCACGGTCTGGACACGGCCGTCTGGGAGAAGGACTCTGTAGCTTCCCTTGGTGTATCCCTTGTCATCGGTGACCTGTTCGTGGGCGAAGTCGTTGTAGCTGACGTCATCCTTGACGGCCCAGGCGAACTGGTATGGGTGGTTTTCGTACTTGTACTATAAATAAAGAAATAGGTTAGAAACACTCGCGGAAAGGAATGTCTCTGTCTAATATGGTAGGGCGAGGGCGGAGGGCGACGTTTTGCGAAACCTAGTTTGGGGGGCCCCCTTCGCATTCGAAACTTTAGGTAAGACATTAGTTAAAATAGGTAAGACGGTAAGTACTTAAGTGATGATGTATGTCATTCACATAATGACAGCAAATGGAATAAAAAGGGACGGAAAACTTTTATAAAAATATTTACACAAACACACTAGGACCTAGCAAAAACCAAATTGTTTTTAAAAGTACAGGTTCCCAAACGTTTTGTATAAGCGGCTGTTCACGCCTCTGTATTCTACAAGTCGCTCACATATTTGTTGTGATATGTCCAGGGACGGGGGCGGATCAGGCATTTAAAAAAAAAAAGAGTTACGCCGCTCTTCGTGAGATCGACCTGAGAGAAATTTCCCCTAGCCACCGTTGTTTAGCTTAAAGTCTTCTGTTAGACTTACCTCGGTTGCCTTGTATTCTGGCTTGTAGGCTGGTTTGTATTCAGCTGCCTTGTATTCGGGTTTGTACTCCGGGGTGTACTCGGGCTTGGGGTACTGGGGAGCAGCGGCAGCAACGGCGAACAAAGCGCAAACGACGAAGAACTGGAAAGATTAGACTAATTAGGTTTAGAGTGGTGCTTACAAAGGTGTAGGGGGTAGCACTAAAATAACTAATTGTAGGGCTAAATAAAATAAAGATAGAAAATTGTATAAAGGCCTTCACCTTGACTAATGAAGAAGAATATGGGATCGACTAAAACCAGGAAGGGAAGGGAACGCGAGAAAAGCAGGAAGGCATACTAAAACCAGGAAGGGCATACTAAAACGAGGAAGGACATCCTAAAACCAGGAAGGCTGTCGCCAGAATTCACAGCACTGTTCCCTTCCTCTATTTAGTATTATTTCAGGGGTCGTAAAGTTCTCAAATTGAAAGTTCACCATCCCTTCCTCGTTTTAGTACGCCCTTCCTGGTTAGTTGGCTACTGTCAGAACGAGAAATGAAAAGGTGAATTACAATTTTTATACCCCTCACTGAACTTAATGCCTACCAATGTCAAGATACTAAAATGAGGAAGGGATGGTGAACTTTGAATTTGAGAAGTTGTCGACCCCTCAGATAATACTAAATAGAGGAAGGGAACAGTGCTGCGAATTCTGGCGACTGCCTTCCTGGTTTTAGGATGCCCTTCCTCCTTTTAGTACACCCTTCCTGGTTTTAGTATGCCTTCCTGCTTTTCTCGCGTTCCCTTCCCTTCGTGGTTTTAGTCGATCCCGAAGAATATATAGCAAAAAAGGTCTATGAAACAAAGCTGGTGGCGACAAGAGCGAACATCCCCTGAGATTTACTTTAGCGGATCAAGCTTGAGCCTGAATCGAAACCTTGCCAAGAAGGGCCGAAATATCGTTAGAATGAATCTCAGCTGACTTTTCCCTCCTGGAGTCAAATTTGATTCGCAGTCAGCTTTGGACGGGGGATTGTTTGTATCACATGAAACATTATTTTTCCCTAGTCAATCTTAACAATTGCGAACGAGTAAGGACATAGTCGTCCTAGAGCTGAACAAAAAGTTTAATAGAAAGGCTTTTGTAAATAAAAAATGGACTTACTTTCATGTTGATGTCTTTTTTGTTTTTGTTTTCACGGAACAAACTGATCAATCGAACTGATACTTCTGACTTGCCGAATTTTGCTTAAATACAAATCTTGCCCACGTGGATTTAGCATTCGAATTTGTGACCACGCCCGAAGATCGTAGAATTTGCCGTCAGTTGACCTTGAATTATCGCGTACTAGATTGTGCTCGTAAAAAAACTGTCCGAATTTGAGTAACCATCAGAAAAAAACTTTAGTTTCTTAGGTCCTATTAATATTGTTTCCGTATGTTTTTTTGTGATCCTCATTGCATCACTGACAGCTCAGCGTGATTTTTCCTTCCTTCTGCACACTGCACTATTTCACAACATTTCATTCATTCATCGGTGTGACGAGATATGAATTTTGCCCTTCTTTCGGTGGCCATTTGATTATCTAAATCGTCTCAAATTGAGCATTAGGAAGTGGTCGAAAAGAAGAAATAAAAGTATGTAAAAAATAGGTAGAGTATAGTCATAGTAAATATAAGACCATATTTTATATCAGAGACGCTGGATTTCTCGCGAATCGCAGCGAGAATGTTTATTTCTTTATTTTTTATATTTTATTCTTTTAGTTTCACGCCATATCATTACTTCACTGCTTGCTTATTTATGGTGAGGTGCATCACTCTATGTGGAGGTCTATGAACGGGCAATACTTTTTTTGGAAAACTATTTGCTAATTCGACACTTCCGAAGGTCCTTAACCGAGTGATTGAATTTTGTTGTGTTGGCCTTGACTTTTGAATCGGGGTTCAGACCCGTCATTTGAACTCTGTGAAACTGATCGGTCATTCGGGCAGAATTAGATCACTGTTTCGTGCAAGCGTCTTATGATTCGAAACATTGGATAAATAAATAACCAAACTGTGGACTCACTGGCATTGCTAATAGCTTGTCACACGGGCTGAAACAGCGGCCAATTCTCGATCAGCGGAAGATTTACGCGCGTAAATAGCGGTTGAAAGAAATCAAAAAATCAGCTGCTGATCTACCAATAGGCGACAATTTTCATCGCGGTCACCGATTGGGATAAACTAAATACTTTGGAATGGGACCTTTGATGACTCTGGGGATAGTAAACAGACTTTAATTACTGGAAGTAGTCGAGCTTGGCGAGTTTTAGGTCAATCCAGTTCAAATTCTGTCAGAGCAATGTGATTTTTACATTGAGCATACAAGGATTTCTGAATGATTTCGAAAAAAAAGGTAGAATAATTTATAATTTCAATAGCGTATGTTCTGTTTATGCCTGATATTTTTTTCAGTGTTTTTCTTTGATAAAATAAAAATTTGAATAATTTTTCCATTGAACCTTCACTGAAAAGTGACTGAACAACACTAAATGATTGAATTCTGTTCGCGTATTAATTATATTTTGTATTACTTATATTTTATGTTCAGTTTTAAAAACAAAAATATTTAAATTAATTTTATTTGAAGTTTAACCGAGTCGCTTGAAATATATCAATATTCGATTTGTGGCTTTTATCTACCCTAAAGACTACAAATCAACTATATTTGACTTTGACAAACTCACAAGATGTTTGTGTTAATTTTATATATTTTGTTACGAACAAATTAGGTTTTTCTTTCTAATTCCCCCGTCAACCCAACCAGTTGATCCGTCGTCTGAACAGTTCATCCGCTGTTTACGCGCTTAATAATTTCGGTCCCGTGTGAACAAGCCACAAATCTTCCCTAGGGATAATATATGGACATTGCGCGGATGCGAGGGTGTAAGAGTGCCTCTACAAAGCTGAGCGTAAACTCGCGTAAAGTTTTGGGGATACATCCGTTTTGCACTATCAAATATGTTTATGTCTTGTTTCAGCGTTTTCTGTAAATAGGCATTATTTTTTTCCTTTACTTTTTAATGTCGGCTAAATAAAGTCATTGAAAGTATTCAGAATAAGAATACACTTTTTCCAAAAGTTAACACTCGATATTTTTCAATTGTTGTATAGTTTGTACAGGAACGTTCACCTTTAGGCCAGGAAGGCCTAGAAGTCCCAGAAATAAAACTCTGCATCTCCTTAGCCGTTGCTCCGATTGGGCTGAAATGTCTACCAGACATGAAGGACTAGAGTACAGATAGGGTACTGATAATAACTCAATTTTGAGAAAAATGGCTTGTAATCTTTGGAAAAACGCAAAAAAAAACCAATAAAGACAAAACAAGAAAGCAGACCCACACCGAGAGGTGCCTCTCCGCCATTGGATACCTCTTCTGTGCTGTCAAAAACAATTCTTCACAACAAGATTAACCCGACCATACCTCACAACTTTGTAACTTGCAATAGAAGGCTTTCAAAACCTCCCAGGAAATATTTTTCCTCGCACTATTTAATCTTCAGCTCACAGTATTATAATATTTGAATACTTTATACGGTTTGAAGCCAAGCTGACCATTCATTACGAAAGAAAAAGAAAACCGTGATTTTCGGTTTTTTTTTTCTTTCTTGATCAGCTAGTTATCCCTCTAAGATGATGTGCGAGGGATAAATGTAAATTTGGATTTCGGTTGCACTTCCGGCAAACAGTCTTCAGCGAAAAAAAACAAAAAACTAAATCATAAGATCCAACACAATACCAATAGAAAAACGATGCGGAGCCAAAAAACGTACAACGACATGCAACTAAAAACCAAAAGAACAATGCGGATTGAACGAAATACAAATTCAAATAAAATAACGATTATTAAAATGTGGTTGTTAAAAGTGTATATGTACACATCTGTGATTATTTTACAATTCTGACTGTGTCTATTTACAATTTACCAATTCCCTGGAAAAGCGCAGAAGCTTTCACCCAGCACTTATATAATCCTTCGTTTTTCCCATAACTGTACAAATACATTCACAGATACCAGTTGAAAGTAAACGAAGGATTATATAAGTGCTTTGTGAAAGCTTCTGCGCTTTCCCAGGGCATTGGTAAATTGTAAATAGACACAGAACTAGAACTGTAAAATAATCACAGATTTGTAGATATACACGTGTAACTCGCAGACAACCGTCGACACATCGAAGGAAGCAAAACACGGCAAGTGAGAAAATCAGCGTGATTTTATTAGAGGGTTAGAATGTACCGTACGAAATTGGGCTTTCCGGGTTTAGAAATATATGGAGTAATCATGGAAGTAGGTCGTGCTAGTATTATAGGTAAGACAGGTCCTTTAAAACGGTCATAAAGAAGGCGATACAAGAATGGAGATCTGTGAGGAAATTAGAGTGTCGGAATAGAGATGAGAAGATCTACCCATGCTTTATCTTAACTTTGTTTCACCCCGGGCCTGTAAGAGAAAGAGTAAAAATACCTGCAGTGGTTATGCGAATTACCTCCCACGATGGAGGTAGCCTATATTCTATCGCTAACAGATTTTTTTTTTCTCGCTATTTGATTAATGCAGCTCTCGAGTCAGTGGCTCTATAGGAGCCAGCTCCATTACGGTTTCCTAAGTAACTATGATAATATAGTTATATTATCCGCTTATTTATATGTATTGTGTCAACATGTTATTTGTAATTTCTTCTATTTTTTTTCTTTTTCTTCCCTGTGCTTGAATGTAAGCAGGCAAATGTAATGTACATATATTTTATACATGTTACGTTAAACGGCGCTGTCTAGCGAAAAGGTGGGTGCTCCTCCTGTAGATGTCAGTGTTCCGGTGACTCGTGTTGGTTATACAAAATGTTTGGACTGGTTATGTTCTGAGCTTCGTTTTTGTTGCAACAGCGCTGCAGCATCGCTGCTGCAGCACTTCTTTGCTTTTGCACAAGATGCATTTTTGGATTCACTTTCTTCTTGGTTGAAGCGGCAGCACTGCAGAATCTTGCAGGGAAGCACGGACTTGGTCGGGGAGCAAGTCCGTGATTCTCGAGAAGCCCTGCCGCCTTCCTCGGAAGCGCTGCAGTGCAAAAACGGATGTAGCAAGAATCAGTCCGGATTCGGCCGAGAAGTGGACCTGCAGCATGCAACAAAAACGATGCTCTGGTTGAAGGTCCTGCAGCGTCTCACTCGTATTTCATGGGTTTGGACTCCCGCTCCTTTTTCAAGTTTGGATTTGAAGGTGTCTTCTGAACTTAGATCCAAAACTAATGCGGGAAAAGCTGGCAAGCTTGAGATAGGCAACATGCTTTCGATCTTGATTAGACCCTCAGACGCACAGACCCAGACATGTACATCCAGTGCCTCTAGCCAGTTAACCGAGTTGAGCCCTGCTTGGTAATTAAAAAAAAAATAACTTTACTTTTATTTTCTTTATTTTATTCAACGTGCTTTGACTTAAACAACAAGAGCTGGAATCTCATACACTTGCAAGGCTGGGTTAGAGGATTAAAGTAGGAATTCGTCAATTCGTGGGTTTGTTGTGATCATTTGTAAGCAAAACCCTTGATATAAGAATGGTCAGGGGTCCTTGGAAATCACGAGAATGGGTTATTCTTAAAAACTATTTTATTTGTGCATTTGGCCGTGATGATGCGCACTTTAGGGGCGCTAGAGATTCATTTGTAATGAGCACTATTGGAGCATAAAAGGATGATAAGCTCATTGGAATCATGAAAATGTACATTTTGCTCAAAATTGTTGTTTGTATTTTAAGAAATTCAGGTGTAAGCAAAACCATTAAGGCAAAAATGATCATGGGCCCTTGGGGATCAATGATATATGTCGTTTGGTTAAAGTATTTATTTTTTACTTTTTGGTTAAGAAACGCACTTTAAGGGGGCTAAAAGTTAGTTTTTGAGCAACACCCTTGAGTTAAAATGTATACTTTGCTTAAAAGTATGTTTGTACTTTGTGGTTAGGATTAGTACTTTAAGATTAGGATTAGTACTTTAAGGGATGGTCGAATCTGAGAAGTGACAATTTCTAAGCCAATCTTGTCAAGTTTCTAATGTTCAAGCCAAGTTCCATCGCCCTGGCACATCTGGAAGTACCTTAATTCGCGATCACCGAAATTCTGTACCCCCCCCCCACCAACTCCCCTCACAGTGCCCGAACCAGGTCCGGTTTTGTCACAGATGTGTCTAGTTCTTGTCCTTATTCTTCCCTCCACGTTTCATCCCAATCGCTTCACTCTAAGCGTGTCGCAAGATTTCCGGTCCCCCCCCCCGAAATTCGTCGGATCCGGTCCGTACTTAAAACGGGACATCCGAGACATAACGTCTTTCCAAATATCAAGTTTCGTTAAGATCTGACCACCCGTTCAAAAGTTCTACATGCCTCCAGATTCCAAATTCCCCCTCCCTCCACTCTCCCACGATCGCTGGGTGGGAGAACTGACTATTTCTAAGCCAATCGTGTCAATTCTCTAATGTTCAAGCCAAGTTTCATCGTCCTAGCACATCTGGAAATACCTTAACTCGCGATAGCCAGAATTCCGGACTCACCCCCTCTAACTCCCCCACAGTGCCCAAATCCGATCCGGCTATATCACTGACGTATCTAGTTCTTGTGCTTTCCTTCCCACCAAGTTTCATCCCAATCGCTCCACTCTAAGCGTGTCATAAGATTTCCGGTTACCCCCTCCGACCCCCCCCCCCCTTCATTCATCGGATACGGTCTGGACTTTAAATAGGTCATCCAAGACACGAGGTCTTTCCAAATATCAAGTTTCGTTAAGATTCGATCACCCGTTCCAATGTTATACATTCCTCAAGATTCCGAATTCGCCCTCCCTCCACTCCCCCCACGGTGGTCTGATCGGGAAGTTGACTATTTTCAGGTTTATCTGGTCGGGTCCCTGACTTGCCTGCCAAGTTTCATTGTCTAGCCCACCTGGAAGTAACTTAACTCCGTATCAGCGGAATTATGGAACCCCCCTCCAGCTCCCCCCACAGTAGGACTTGTTCTTGTTCCTCCCACCAACTTTCATCCCGATCGCTCCACTCTAAGCGTGCCACATGATTTCTGGTTCCCTCCTCCGACTCCCCCCCCCCACATTCATCGGATATGGTCAGGACTTGAAATGGGACGTCTGAGACATGACGTCTTTCGAAGTATCAAGTTTCATTAAGATCCGGTTACCTTTTTGAAAGTTATGCATGTCACTAAATTCCGGATTCTGGCTTCCCTCCCTCCCCTCACGATGGTCGGATCGAGCAAGTGACTATTTCCAAGTTGGTTTGGTCGAGTCCCTAATATGCCTGCCAAGTTTCACCGTCCTAGCACATCTAGAAGTGCCCTAACTCGCAAACACCGGACTGACCGACCGACAGACGGACGGAAAAGTGACCGGTAAATGGCACTTGGCCGGAAGGCAAGTGCCATAAAAACAGACTAGCAGACATGTGAGAACAAAGTTCCAACTACACCTTTTTTACACATAATATGTGCCACATGTGCCACTGTGGCCCCAGGGCCTCGAGGTAGGGGCCCCGATACAGCTGCCTACTATGCCTAGGCAGAAGTCGCCTTTGACCTTGCACGATTTTTTGTTCAGGATGTCAGACCGACAGCGACGACTGGGCCCCGCCCCTATTGCCTCCTTTGAAGACCTGAGTGACGAATTGTCAAGTCCTGAAGACCGAAACACGCTCAAACTGGAGAAGATATCGGAAGAACGCTTGAGCCCTGTTTTAACCCCTGTTACCCCTCGGATTGACGTGGATCATGCGAGTAGCCCCTCTCAGAAAAGCTCTGACTCCGCCCCTGATATATTTGCGTTGGAGAGTGGACTTGTGTACCTGGAAGGCGGGGGTAGGGAGCTGCAGAGCTACGTCGAAGAGTTGATAGAAGAGGATAGAGAGAAGGGTGAGAGTATTTGTAGCAGACAATTCCTTTCAACAATTTTTTTTCTTGTGTTTGTCTTTGCCACTACAGTAGTGGCGCCCTACAGAGCTGTAGGCTATCTTTCGGTATAAGTTTCTGTTGTTTTTTACGCATTTTTAAAATTAAGGCTAAAAGTAGTAAAGAAGCAAAAATGGAATAGTAGGTGCCACACTTAAGTGTCACTCGAAGGAGGAGTGTTTAAAAAAAAAAAAAAAATACCCATGACATTTTTGGCTTGTGGACAAGGAAGATATTCAGCTGATAGACGAGGATAGGGAAAAGGGTGAGAATATTTTCCTTGCGCTCAAGTTCTTTGGTTGGTGTCGCAGCCTAGTGTAGACCTGCAAGCCTGAAAACGGCCAATGCTGGCTGGGTCGGTAGATTTACAATCAATCAATTGATCAATCAATCAATCTATTTATTACCCGTCAAGAGAAACAATGGAGGGCGTGTAGCCCTAGTGACGGAGTACAGAAAAAAGAAAAGAAAAAACAACAAGAACAAGAAAAAAAGACAACGCACGTAGGAAAACTTTACACTAAACACAGCACAAACATAACTACAGATTACACGAAAAGGGAAGACCAATGGTGGTTCAGTTTAATAGCGGAAGATTTGAAATCTTCCACTCTTTTATCAATTAATCTTAGCAGGCAGAACCAGATGGAATTTCTGTGCCAAGAAAGAATTACTGGTCCAAGGGGGGAACAAAACCAGGGACAAAATTCTTCCTAGTGGCACTAGGCAGCCTAGGGCCCAAGCCCAACAAGGGGCCGAAGTCGTAGGCTACACGTCGAGGACACAGGAAGTGGATGTAAAAAACAGAATCTGCAAAATAGTAGATTTAGTACTGGGCCATTTCAGTCGTCACAGCGCACATTCTGAACTTTATAATTAGAGCCTTGGGTGAAAAAATACAAAATCACTTAGATGGTTTGAAGTATTTCAATGTCTACAATTATCAGATGTAATAATTATCTGCCTTTTTAGTTAAACTTTAAATTGTACTTTGATAGACCGCGGAGTCTTCTGCTTGTGCAATATGTCTTGAGGGAGAACATCCTGGATTCTTTGAATCAAAATAAATTTTGCCAGAGATAGAGCCTGGGCGGTGCTTGCCTGGAACGTGCATTAGCCATAGCTCATAGGCTCTCTATCCTTTTGACCACCGTTGCCTCGAATCGTTGGCGATAGTTCTCTGTGACCGCAGAGGGTCTAAAGCGTTCTAGTACGATTTTACTTTCTTTGTTTTTTATTACTCACCTGTCCGGAATAATCAGGTCACGGAAAAAAAATGGATCATAACATAAAACATAATCGGTGTCAACATAAAATTTTACATAAGGATCCGCAAGTATGTGTTAAATGTCATCAAACTTTTTACTTGTGCACTCTCGTAGGAGGAGCTATCTGTTCTTGGTAGGATAAGCATTCTTCGGGTCCTTAGAGGAAAACCGCGACAGATTTGAAGGACCACTCTTGCTTATTCTGCTTTTTGTATTATCCTTAGCTTCCTTATGGGATTGCTGAAATCCCACCTTCAATCGTTCGCACTTTTCGACCTAGCAGTCGCGCAACGCAGACTCCGCCAAAAGCTTCAAAATGTGCCAGCTCTTTCACACGTAATACATGAGAAGCTTCAAAATATATTTTTAATTTTTAAGATCTGGTAGGCTGTCATGTCTATCAATCAATCAATCAATCAATTTTATTTTGAACCCTAAAAGCACTAGGCTAACATGGGCCGGAAAAATAAACACTCACTACAATACAAGTAAGACGCAAACTAACAAACAATAAATAAGAAACGAACATAGATCATGAACAGTTAAAATGTTTAGTAAAATAAGGAACAAATGAATTTAGGTATCTTTTTGAAGATTTCGTAGGTGGGGGAGCAATCTTGGGTTTTGGGTTGTCCTTGCTTCGCGTATTCGGTCCATGAGACGGTGTAACGAAGTCCGGAAGGAGTCTAGTTTCTATTTTGGATTTATTTTGTTGTGCTTGGTTTTCCCGCTTTTTGGGATCCCAAAACGTAAGTGGAGGGATACCTATGACATCGCAAAAGTTGTCCGTATGTCCGTCCGTCTGTAAGCACGATAACTCTCGAACGGAAGGAGATATTTTGAAGAAACTTGGTGTGAGGATTCGTTGGGTCTTCCGACCAGTCAAGTTCGTAGATGGGCTTTGTAGCCGGACATTTAGGGGTGGGGGAGGGGGTTCAAATTAAGGGGCAAACAAAATATTTGAAACAGCTAATTTGATAGTCGATTATGGGGTAAATGATGAAAACCATTTTGTCATCGGACAAGTAGTTCGCCCGGAATCTTACCAAAACCGGAAAGTCTGTCAAAAGTAAAAGTTTCATTTGAAGTTGATTAGATGTCCGATTGAGGGGTAGGAAAACATGCTGAGGACGGTGGTGAAAACCATTATCTCGAAGGACAAGTAGTTCGTCCAAAATCCGGCCCAAACCGGAAAGTTTGTTAAAATTAAAAGTTTTATTTGGAGTTGATTAGATGTTCGATTAAGGGCAAGAAGACATGCTGAACACTTATGTGAAAAAATTTTCTACCTGGACTTGTAGTTCCCTCCGAATCCGGCCTAAATCGGAAAATTGTTAGAAGCTTAAGTTTTATTTCTAGTTGATTAGATAACCGATTTCAGGGTAAGAAGAGATGCTGGATCCGTGTTTGCAATCATATTTTACCCGGAAATATAGTTCGACCGGAATCCGGCTGGAGTCGGAAATTTTTTTATAAGTTAAATTTTTATTTGAAATTGATTAGATGTTCATTATTGGGGAAAGAAGATACCCTAAGTTCGTTTTTTAGCTTTCTTTTTTTGCCGGACAAGTAGTTCTGGAGTTCGGCCGAAACCAGGAAATTGGCAGAAGTGGCAGGAAGTTTTCTTCAAAACAGATATGACTTATAGGGGTAAACACGCATGCTGAGTCCATATCTGAACTTGGTTTTCTCAGATGACTAGATATTTGACCTTAATCTGTTTCTGAATTGTAATTGTAAAAATGTTCAAGGAGTCTGGCGATGACTGGATCTGGCTAAGACAAGACCCAGTTGTCTGGATCAGATATTGTATTTTTGGGATCCCATCGAAACCTTTGGTCTTGTTACAAAGGAATTCCTGGGAACCCCCGGAGAAAGGCGAAAGCCAAACCACACCTTTTTTCTAATCATTTCTTTGTTTATTTTAGCCATAACAGCAGAGTATACCGATGAAAAACAAGACCAAAGGTTTCGACGGGATCCCAAAAATTCAGTATCTGATCCAGACAACTGGGTCTGGTCTTAGCCAGATCCAGTCATCGCCAGACTCCTTGAACATTTTTACAATTGAAATTCAGAAACAGATTAAGGCCAAATAGCTAATCACCTGAGAAAACCAAGTTCAGATATGAATTCAGTATGTGTGATTACCTCTATATGTCATATCTGTTTTGACGAAAACTTCCTGCCACTTCTGCCAATTTCCCGGTTTCGGCCGAACTCCAGAACTACTTGTCCGGCGAAAAAATAAATGTCAAAGACGAAATCAGGGTGTCTTCTTACCCCAGTAATGACCATCTAATCAACTTCAAATAAAAATTTAGCTTCTAACAAATTTTCGATTCCAGCCGGACTCCAGTCGAACTATATGTCCGGGTAAAATATGATTGTCATACAGGGACTCAGCATCTCTTCTTACCCCTAAATCGCTTATTTAATCTAGAAATAAAACTTTAACTTCCAACACTTTTCCGGTTTTGGCCGGCTTCCGGGCCAACTACATGTCCGGGTAGAAAATTGTTTTCACATAAGTGCTCAGCATGTCTTCTTGCCCTAAATCGAACATCTAATCAACTCCAAATGAAACTTTTAATTTTGACAAACTGTTTGGGCCGGATTCCGGGCGAAATACTTGTCCGTCGAGAAAATAGTTTTCACCATCGTCTTCAGCATGTCTTCCTACCCCTAAATCGAACATCTAATCAACTTCAAATAAAACTTTTACTTTCAACAAACTTTCCGGTTTTGGCCGGATTCCGGGCGAACTACTTGTCCGAAGACAAAATGGTTTTCACCATCGTGTCCAGCATGTCTTCTTACCCATAATCGACTATCACATTAGCTGTTTCAAAATACTTTATTTGCCCCTTAATTTGAACCCCCTCCCCCACCCCTAAACGTACGGCTACAAAGCCCATCTACAAACTTGACTGGTCCGACGACCCAACGGATCCTCACACCAAGTTTCATCAAAATATCTCATTCTCTTCAAGAGTTATCGTGCTTACAGACGGACGGACAGACGGACGGACAGACGGACAACTTTTGCGATGTCATAGGTATCCCTCCACTTACGTTTTGGGATCCCAAAAATATGAGAATCTAACAGTGGATCGGAAAATTAAAAAGGCCATGGTCTGCGGGGAGATGAGTTTGGGGGCTGAGGATAGGCTATTTATTTACTTAGGGTGGAAATTTTGGAAATTGACAACAATGGAATACAATAATGAAACAAAAGTATGAGAATAAAACAGTGACTATGAAAATTAAAATGGCCATGATGCGCGGAGAAGCTGAGACTGAATGCTGATGAAATTCTTTTACTTAGGGTTGAAAAATTTCATAAATATGTCCGGAAGCTTGAATCGGGAAGTCCGCGTATGTTCTAGTACCGAGGAGTCATACTCTGCAAGTTCGTGATAGCCTGCCACCGTGGATACGAAACTAAATACACCCGTTCTCTTAATAAGAAAAGCTACCTGTGTATCACGATGGTGCTACGGTCTCCCTCTTTTTAATTTCTTTATAGTGGAGTGTAGCCGGATTGGAGCCACTATTTTTGTTGAGTATTAACCCTCGTCAGCGACGTCAATTCCTCGTCAAAAGAAATATCGTGCGACCTTTTCCTAGATCTCAGAACCCCCCTTTCAAACACAGTTCCCTTCGTGGTAATTGTTTAAGGGTCTAGAGCGTGATTCAATCACCTGTCCGATACTCTTCTCTCTTCATTTGTAACGGAAAATGCTTTTAGAACCTTTGTTGATATTTGGAGGTACTTCCTTGCCAAAGAGAGATGAAAGTGGTTGATTTGGTTCCGTAGAATTGGGTAGTTGTCTCTTTTCTTTGGGGGATAGGTGGGGGGGGGGGCATCAAAATATTAAGCTTATTTTCGATGGATTCGTGCATCCCGCTTGAGCGCGATCCATTTACGCGCAAGCTAATTGAAGCGCCCGATAGAAAGAACTGGGAGGGACAGGAGAAATCGCAAAATAGAATGTAAAGAAAAGTTAAAGGGAAACCGAAGAATGTGAAGAGGCTAAGCATATGGGAAGTGGAAGAGTGGGAAGGGGCTAAGCAAATCTGAGACGTCTGGTCATCACAGAACCATGTTTACCAGATTTGAGACTTCGGACCCGGTCCGACCAAATAATCGACAAAAAAAAACAAAATTACCCTTTGATAATTCACTTTACTTGTTCGACCCTCTGCCTCCACACTAAACCGTAAGCATTTATCCTCATTTGTGCCATACATTTTAACTGTATACAGAATCCCGTCCGCGGCCGAATGGTTAGCACGCCGGAAGGGTCTCCGTGGTGCCTACTGTTAGGTTTGGGGTGGGCGTTTGTGGCGTAATCCTGGCGTAATCCTTGTGGCGTAATCCACCGAGCTTCAAATGGGTACCTGGAAAAACTGCGCAAGTTGACAGGAAGGGTGTGCAAAAGCACAAGAATTGCTAGCCCCCAAAGCACACAAAGGGCTAAAGGCAAAGGAGCAGGAGGAAAGATAATAAGACCAAACTATCCGTGGGATTCCAAACTTGGTTATGTTTTCACGTTCTTTAAACCAGCCATGTCAGTATCAGGCCATTTTTTTTTTCTTTTTTTCTTGTCTTGCATTTATTTCTCTTGTTTGTATGTACTGTGCAAATCCATTTTAACTAGGCTACGGGTAAGAAAATCACTCATTCGTTTATTATTTGTGCCAGCTCCCGTTTTATCTTTTTTGAATCTTAAAATTCTCACTCACTCAGACTTTTTTGGTTCAAATGTATTATTATTATATTATGTTATTTATTATTATTATTATTAAAAGGTTTGTCTTGATTACGAACAGTTACCGGAAATGGAACTTTGTCAGGAAACGATCCAGTTCATTGGGAAAGATATGTCTAATTTTAACCTTTATTTATCTGGACCTTTTATTAGCTCCTCCTTGCAAGAAACACCACCCCTCCACAATCAGCCAAAGTCCTCGCCATGCTACTCACGAGCCAGTTCACCGGCTCACCTCTACGTCGTCAAACGTCTCCTCCGGTTCGCGGCGAAGCCCATCTCCACATAAAATGCTACTAGAGACATCTTTTTGTGGGAAGAAGCCGATGCTTGATGATGAAATCATTGCACCGATGCTGGGAGGTGCGCAATTGCTAACGCCAGGGGGCGGTAAGTCTTTCTGTGAAGATACTAAATGACTTGACACTTGACTGTCATCAGCTGAATCTCAGCCATAGAAGTTTTCCATTAGTTTATTTGTCACCTCCAACTTTCCCTTTAGTCAGTACATTTGTAAATTGTCTTGGTTATTTCATGAAAGATTAATAATAATAATAATAATAATAGATTTATTGCCCTTCATAGTTCACAGTGTACAAAAAGACTGAGTAATTAAATATGGAATAAGAAAAAGAACAAAGAAAGAAAAGAAAAAAGAACATTACTGGCAACAACAGCAATGGATAAAACGAAGAAACGTAAAGAAACACACTCAAAGAAATTACACTGAGTAAAGCATATGTTGAGCTACATTAAAGCGCAATCGCCTTTCCAGAATTACAGACATAACAGAAATAGGCCAATCGATTAACCATGATTGCTCACAATCATGTCCATGGTCTGGTGTAAAACATCGCCATCATCAGTGCCGGATGAGACCGTGACGAGCAGCTTGTGGCCGGTACGAAAAACGAGGGGCAGGACCCCTGTTCAAATTTTCTTCTTCTTCTTCCATAAGAGCTGAGAGCTCCTTAGCTGTCTAATTTCGGGGGCTCTCCGTATCTCCTGGTAGTATGCACGCCGGCCATAATACAAAATTGAATAGGTCTATAGTTTTATTCTGGCCATATGTCGACCCCTCCTCGGAAGGGTCCTCTCCAGGCGCAAGCTAGAAACTGAAAACCCGTAATAAAATAAAGGAAGATTCTAGCAACCATCAGGTTTGGGAGAAATACTTAGAATTGCTGGGAGTTAAGGCTACACTGTCAGAAGTATCATAACAGATAACACGATGATGTGCAGCTTCAAACACAAAGAATCTGCTGATTTTTCCGATATCATGAAGACAAAAAATAAAGTCAGCAGATAGATATTCCTTCATCCCAAGCTGACTGCGAATCATGTATGACAATGCAAAACGGATGCGTCAGCTACACTTCAGTAGGGCTATATGACAATTTCAGTTTCCAGCTTAAACCTGAAGAGGACCCTTGCTAATATAGGCCGAAATAGAGCTCTAATAAAATGTAGCTGACATATCCGTTTTGCATTGTCAAAGACAAGTCATCAGATTTTTCGGCCGTCTCTTGGGCAACGCTTGTTAAGCATAACATTTCATGCCTAGTTTTCTCCAAATGACAAGTGTACATCCCAAGTGTTGTCTGTTGAAACTGCGCATCCTTATGTTATCTTTTGAAAAACTGCGCATCCTTGTGTTATCTGTTATGAAACTTCTGATATTTTATTGCTGAGATTGTATTTTGGATAAGGCTGCGATTTTTACTGATTGAGTGGGTTGTTGACATTCTAGAATTTTTGTCGGCATTTTGATTAACGATTATTCTGTTGTGGAGAAGGGCCTGGGATTTGAATTTCTGTTCACTGAAATTGCTATTTGTTTTGTTAGTGGGTACTCGCTAGTCGCCTGTCTTAGTTTGTGCCTGAACAGTTTGCCTTCATTTCGCGGCTATGTTTTCTGGCTTGTGCCTGAAGAGGACCCTTGCCTGGAAGGGCCTAATTATTACCAGAATAAGACGTACTTGACTTATCCGTTTAGTGTAGGGATTCGCAGTCAGCTTGGGTTGAAGGAGTGTTGAAGAATAACTTGTTGCCTTAAAAAAGCTAGACTGCTATGGTATCAAGAAGAAACGGAAAACCAAGTAGTCATTAGAGAAACTGCTTACGACGCACGAAGCCAATTCTGAGGAATCTCACCGGTTGCTTAATACGGCAACACACTTGCTTCCAGTCAACTACACTTTCACTCCTCTCTCACATACTCACGCAATAAATCCACTAGTAACTCCTTAATTCATCACGCTCACATTAGTTGCGTTTGTGTTTGCCTTTCCACTCGCCGTTTCGGTGGCTTTTTACTTTTTTTCCGTTTTAGCAAAATGGTCCTAAGCACTGTTTGACAGGTCCCGTTTTTGCCAAAAAGGCAAACGCCGACTTCGCCTTTTTGCAACAAGACCAAAGGTGTCGATGGGATCCCAGAAATCTAAGATTTGATCCATTACACTTTGGTCTTGTCTTCGCCAGGCTAATCATCAGAGAAAACCGAGTTCAGATATTTTATCTACCTATCTATACCTCTATAAGCCATCTATTTTGACGATATTGACCGAAACTTCCTGCTTTGCTACTGCCAAATTTGCGGTTTTGCCCGAATTCCGAGCGAACTACTAGTCCAGCAAAAAAAGAAAAATTCAGAAACGAAGCCGGCGTATCTCCTTATCCCTATAAAGAAATCTAATCAGTTTTAAATAAAATTTTGACTTAAAGAAAATGCGGATACAACCGGATTCCGGAATAATGATATGTCCGGGTAAAAAATGATCATTATATACAGACTCAGCGTCTTTTCTTACCCCAAAATATATCATCTAATCAACTTCAGATAAAGCTTTTACGACAGCATGTCTTCTTACCCCATAATCGACTATCACATTAGCTGTTTGAAAATATTTTGTTTGTCCCTTAAATTGAACCCCCTCCCCCACCCCCAAATATAGGGCTACAGAGCCCATCTACGAACTCGACCTTGCCCTTGACCCAAACAATCCTCATACCAAGTTTCATCAAAATATCTCATTTCCTTCGAGAGTTATCGTGCTTACAGACGGACGGACGGACGGACGGACGGATAGACGGATGGACAGATGGACGGACGGACGGACAACTTTTGCGATGTCATAGGTATCCCTCCACTTACGTTTTGGGATCTCAAAAAGGGAAACTTAGTAGCTGACCAAGTTGCACTCTCCTTTTGGTTTTGCCTCGCGATTTTTTTTTTATCAGTTTACCCCAAATCAGATAAAAGATAGATTCGATCAAAGTCATAAACAGTCGATTTTTATTTTTGAAACGGACCCAAAATACAAGTAAAATGGAATTTGTCAAATTGCGTTTTAGTCCAAGAAGAGAGAAAAGAAATTTTCAAAAAGGACTGTAAAATGCTAAAAGCTGAAGCCGAAAAGGGAAAGGCAAAAGCCAGACAAAAACGCACCTGTTGAATTTACAACACACGCACTTCCTCGGCACAGTTCGGACCAGCTCCGTCCCTACCGTGTAAACAATATGCCCACAGACTGAATATGTTTAACTTCATCTTTTAGGTCCTTCCATGTCGTCAGCTCTCACCATTCTATCATCGCCGAATCTCCTCCGTAAACCAGTCAAGTACGTCACGGAGCCCCGATCGCGTCCTGCGAGTCCGAACCCTATATGCGCCTCTCCCACGCCCAGCATTGATTCGCGAGGTGGCCCCCTCTCCAGAAAACAATCAGAACACAACGACACTAGCTGCTTCGACGACGTCAGCAGTGATAACGTGTCGTTACCTTCGAGGAAGGTATCAGAGGCGACGGATAGTAACTTTGACCATATCGTATCTTCCGAGACGTCGAGTCCGAAATCAGTACGTCGCTACGAGCAGCGTCCACAGACTCTATCAACCGTTTCCGGTTCTTCAAAGAGAGCTGTGTCTCCTTTCAACATGCTCTATGAAACTTCCTTCTGCGGTGCTAAGCCAATCGGATCAGACTACGACTCTGAACCGCTCTATTTAAGCTTGTCTCGTACACCGAGCAGAGCAACGAGTCCGAGGCCCATTCACTACAAGTCAGAGCCAAGATCGCGGCCAGTGAGCCCTATGCCTCCACGGTCGGCGACCCTCCCCGCATCCCCCTCTCCCTTCCTTCGAGACGGTTCGGCCCGGAATTCAGTACGTGACCGTGAACCATCGCCAAGACACATGTACGAGACCTCTTTTGTTACAAATCAGAATCACTCCTTCGAAGGGGAGGAGCTAACAGTAAAGAAGCTTGAGCTCAAGCCGGCATGCCCTCGTCCGATCCGGTACGAGTCAGAACCACGATCTCGACCTACTTCACCCGCGGTTTTTAAACGTGGAAGTGATTTCGTCGGAAACTTCGACGCCGATATTCTTGTACAAAAAGTCAACGCACATATGGACGGTGTCGAAACACTCCGGTATGACCCACGGGACCGCTCTGATAGTATATCATGCGAGTTCAACTTCCCAACTCGTTTGCGATCTGACAGCTTAGCTGTTGGCGGGGCGGCAAAGTCCCCATGCAACTCACGATCTGCATCGCCGAGGGTGAAGTACGAAACCTCCTTCTGCGGATCAAAACCTCGCACTATTGACGATGAAGATGGTGAATTTTTGCCTCCTACACCAAAGCCCGACCTCTTGACCGCGACGAAACCAATAAGATACGACCGTGAACCGCGATCTCGGTCTGTCAGTCCGCTGCCGGCTAGAACTTCCCCTACCCAACATAGCTGGAGTTCACCTACTTCTACCACTGGAACCCCTAATCTAAGAAAACGCTCAGTTTCTCCGATGATCGAAACGAGTTTTTGCGGATCGAAACCGAACAATTCTGAAATTCGACCGGAAGTTAACGGGCTTGCCGAAAACCATGTCCGACCGGATAATGGAAAACATATTAAGAATGATTCTAGTGCGGACGGCCCCGGAAATCAGGAAAAAACACGATTGGAAAATAGCGATCAGAGTGGTATTGTTTGCAGTAGGGCGTACGGAATCAAATCGCCTATTTTTTACGAGAATGAACCTCGGTCACCTTGGAGACCCCGTGCCCAAAAGTCAGGTCAAAATGGCATTGAAGCTGCGGCACCGTACGTGGCAGCCTCGAAAAATAACAGTGTGTCCCAACAATCTAACAACGTTGGCGTAAAAGCTGACAGCGGTGATGGAAACTGCGATAAGCCTTACGGCTCTCATGCAGGTGACTCTGTACCCGTTTCCAACTCTATTGAGAGAGACTTGGCCCTTATAGCCATGCGAACCATAGAGAAGAACAGCGAAAAGAGCTTCACATCGTTTAAAACCGGAAAATGCAATCCGACCGAATTGATTAGCCCGGTGATTGAAAACTCTACTGATTTTCCGAGTCCGGCGAGTGAACAAAACAGATCCCCAATGCCCTACAAAGGTGGGCTCAAGGCGGTTGCCTGTCCGAGAGTTCCGGAAAATTTTAAAGCAGTTTCGACGAGTACTACTCCTTCCGGATCACCGCTCTCGCAAAGACGCCCTCTCGGAATTGTCAATTCAAATATGGCGGCCGGATCTGCTCCGAACACGCCGCTAGTCGTCCGAAAAGTGTCTCAAATAGATGTGACAAGACCGGATAAGACAAACACAATCGAATCTTGGTCTTCGACGATGGATGGGAAGAAACTGGACCGAACGGGTACACCAGATGGCAAGAAGGCGAAGGGATCAAAGATGTTCCGTTTTTTTAAGCAGAAGAAGAAGCAGAACGGTTCATCGGTGTCCACACCAGACTCCGAATATTCGTCTGACCATGCTTTCGATGAATTCGCCATGCAATCGCAGAGCCATCTAGTCGACAGCGTGGCAAAGGAATTCTCGGAAGGTTTTGCTGCCTTCGAAAGCCACTACGCGGCGGATGGTGAGAGTTGGGAGATGCAGACGAGTCAGGCCAGCTTTCCCCCCCACATGAAAGGTAAGGTAGACTTGCCCCATTCATTAGATAGATAGATAGAATGCTTATTTTAAAAATCGACTTTCGTGGTTACACAACCCAATATGCGATTATTGTAAAAAAACAACAACGTTACAATGTTTTTGTCATGGATTTAATTCGACACCGCGGCGTTTTATTTTGATGTTTGACCCTAGTTGTATGTATAGCTTAACGGTAATAGATAGTTTAATATAATTGAAACAAGTAAATAACGTCAAATCAGTACGCTATCAGAATTTTCGGATAATTGTTTGATGAGCCTTTAAGTGTAATAATGTTTCTTTAAAAATAACATTAAAGATGGTTTGCGACGTTACTTACAGCGAACAAGATTACACTTAAAAGATTATAACGGATACATTGTGCAACGTCAACAATGCAAATATGTAGGAAATTAGAAAATCATAAGGAAGTGAAGTTATGACTGCAAGCACTTAAAGGACACGTGAACAATTAAAACATACTTGAACACACCATGGAGAATGCATTTACAGACATGGCCACGGAGAGAATTCTTCTTCTGATCGTGACGTTTTCAAAATAGGGATGTTCGTTTGTGGAGGTTTGCACATTCAGCCTCCAAGACAAAACGCGCAATTCATTCGAATCTTGTACAGCGCTGACCGGATCGTATTGAAATTTCTTCTAGATATACGTTTGGGCTTAACTTGTTAAATAATATTCCAGAAGAAGGGTTAATTGGAGACATTTGTTCACTTCTAAAATTGTTCGGTACTGAAATAAGGACAGATGGTAAATTGAGCAAAAATCATAGCTTGGAAACGCTATTTCGTATTTGGATTGGGTTTTCGGCAGGCAATGTTAACGGAAGTCATACAGATAGGGATGATACTTGGTACTCTTCATGCTCTCCGTGGCCATGTCTATAAATGCTTTCTCCATGGTGTGTTCAAGTATGGTTTCATGTTCACGTGTCCTTGAACAGCTCATTGAGCGCAGACACACTAGTAGACAATAAAACTAGGTCATCAGCATAACTGATACAGTTAAAACAAACGTTACTAATATGGCAACCAAGACCTGTGGCACGTAAACGGATGCTCAGGTCGTCAACATACACATTATACAAATATGCGGACAAAATGCCGCCTTGGCGTGCACCATTAGCAGTCCTAAAAGGGTCACTAGTGACGTTCTCCCATACGGAAATGCTGATTTTCAAACCAGAAAGCAAGTAGCCTAACAAAAGAACTAGGAACACCTCTCTTAACTAATTTAACCAACAGTTTCTCAATATTCACACGGTCGAAAGCTTTCCGTGAATCAATGAAACAACAAAACACAAAACTAGAAAAAAAGGAAAAAATACTCAATCACACATCTTAGAATGGATACAGGAAATTCAATTGACGAACCCCTCTTATATGCAAACTGTGAATCCGCGGTATACACAAACTTATCAAGGCGTTTCAACAGACTCTTCTCTAACACTTTTGAACAAGACCAAAGGTTTCGATGGGATCCCAAAAATTCAATATTTGTTCCAGACAATTCGGTCTTGTCTTCGCCAGCAGATCTAGTCTTCGCCAGACTCCTTGAACAATTTTACTGTTCAAATTCAGAAACAGATTAAGGCCAAATAGCTAATCATCTGAGAAAACCAAGTTCAGATATGGATTCAGCATGTGTGTTTATCCCTATAAGTCATATCTGTTTTGACGAAAACTTCCTGCCACTTCTGCCAATTTCCCGGTTTCGGCCGAATTCCGGAACTACTTGTCCGACGAAAAAAGAAAGCTAAAAAACGAATGCAGCGTATCTTCTTTCCCCAATCTTGAACATCTAATCAACTTCAAATAAAAATGTATCTTATAACAAACTTTCCGGCTCCAGCCGGATTCCGGTCGAACTATATGTCCGGGTAAAAAAAATTTGTCACACGCGGATTCAGCATTTCTTCTTACCCTAAATCGGATATCTAATCAACTACAAATAAAAGTTTAACTTTAAACAATTTTCCGGTTTTGGACGGATTCCGAGCGAACTACTTGTCCGAGTAGAAAATTGTTTTCACATAAGTGTTCAGCATGTCCTCTTACCCTAAATCGAACATCTAATCAACTCCAAATAAAACTTTTACTTTTAACAAACTTTCCGGTTTTGGCCGGATTCTAGGCTAACTACTTGTCCGGCGAGAAAATGATTTTCACCATCGTTTTCAGCATGTCTTCTTACCCTGGAATCGAACATCTAATCAACTTCAAATAAAACTTTTACTTTTAACAAACTTTCCGGTTTTGGCCGGATTCCGGGCGAACTACTTGTCTGATGACAAAATGGTTTTAACCATCGTGTTCAGTATGTCTCCATACCCCATAATCGACTATCACATTATCTTTTTAAAAATCTTTCATTCGCCCCTTTATTTAAACCCCCTCCCACACCCCTAAATGTAGGGCTACAGAGCCCATCTACGAACTCTACCTTACTTGACCCAAGGAATCTTCACAGCAAGTTTCATCAAAATATCTCTTCTAATTAGTGTTGGGCGACGTTTGGAGTTGTCGATATATCGATATTTTCACTTTCGAAATTGAATACAGCGATATCGATATTTTGGTGCCATTTATCGCTAGTATACGTCTCATTTCGCCAAAATTGTCGTAAAAAGCATATTGCACCAACTCAAGCTTAGAATACTGAATTACGAAAACATTGCTCTAGTTCGGATATAACGTACTTTGGACTGTTTACAATAATTAAAGATGTCCAAATATCGTTTTCACTAACGATATTTGGTCCGATAAATCGTTATCGATCTCGAATATCGCCCAATACTAGAGTTAATGAGTAGGAGCTGATCGTTTCTTTTACTTCCGGGGAATTTGAACAGGAATGCGGCTACTGTACGCTCGTGGTTAGAAGACTGGAATGATAACTTCTTCAGTGAGCATGTAAGCTGTACCATTTTTTTTTTCCCGTAGCATCTTTTCTAATTTAAATTATTTTTACATAATTTATATAAAACAATGAAAGTCATATTTCGTACTTTTTTTGGCTACTCCTCCATCCCTCAGTGACGTTAATTTTTTAACTGTTTACGTCACTTAACTTTCAAGAATAAAACCCATATTACGTTTACTTTTCTTCCCCCTTATAACTAAATCACTTCAATTTTAGGTGATTCGGAAGGGAGTGACGAGGAACCTGCGATAGAGCATGAAGTACTTCAACCAGAACAGGGCGAACCTCTCCCAGTTAACGCAGTGGAAACCGAGGTTGAAAACCTCGTCTTGAATGACTCCTTTGAAGGAGAGCTCCCGTACATACCCACTACTCTCCCCCAAGAGATGCCTTTAGCTCAACCCATAATCCCCATACGCATGCGTATTGCTCAGTTCAAAGAAACCCGCCGGGTAGATCGCCCCCGCGTAAATGTTAGAGGGCCAGCCCCTTTCGACGCATATGTTATCAAATCGGCAGGACGAAGGGAGGACGGAATAAAAATAAAATTACCAAAAATCAGGGAAGAAAGTATAGAGGAAAAGCCGGAGCTGACGTCAGTGAAGGATAAATTTGATTGGGCGCGATTTGCCGAATCCGGGTTGCGGACGATCAAAATATACGTGACAGAAAACTCCCTGGATGAAGATTCGCATAAACCATTGGTGGTTGTACCCCTACCAATACTTAGTGATAGTGAAGGAATAAAGCCAGTGGCTGTGCTGGAAGCAAGGAAGTGGGTGAACCCGGAAGAGCTTCCTGAGCAAGTGAAACCAGTGAGGAAGCTGCCGGCGCAAATTGCTAAAAATACGGATTCAGCGAAAAATGGATCACAAAGTTTCGATACAGTGCCAGACACAGAAGTGACCCAGTTTCATATCCGGCCGATATCGTCAGTTCTATCTCCAGGTGACTGTTCAAGTACTTCCGTGTCGGTTAACGACGGTTCTGGAACCAGTGAGGTCGGACTGCTAGATAAAAGGTCGGAGAGCGAGAACAGTGTGTCGAGCCATGATAGAAGCTCTTTAATAAGGTAAGAAGAAACTTCAGAGACCGAAGAACGTCCTAATAGGTTTTTCTGAAACCCTACACCAACCTACGATGAACCCAAAAGCTATCCTGTGGCCATGATTTTCGACCAACGCTTGCGATTTCTTCCGGTCGTACGACTGGAAGTTCCGGTTCCGGAATTTCTCCGGAAAGGAAAAGTATTGACTCGTGCGAGACCCTTTTATTTGCGTTCCTTATCTTAATTTTTCAGCCACAGCAGCTCGTAGCTGTTTTCCGAGAAAGTACAAAGAATGGAATTTTTTTTGACGGATTACGGCCAAACGCCTGGTACGAGAAAAAAGATCAGATATAGATTTAGCATGTCGACGGTGTTTTTTCGAAAAAGTTTTTTATTTTATTTTAAAGGGACAGGGAGAAGTTTCACCTCTAGACAAGAAAGGGCCTGAAAATCACAGAAAGAAAACTCTGGATCTCCGTAGAGATTGCTCCAACTTGGCTGAGTTTTCTACCAGACATGCAGGACACAGCTGCGCATAGGGGACTGCCAACAACTAAATTTCATAAACTTGACAGGACACGAGAACAATTTGTCTAAGATTTCCAGTTTCAAGTCAAGAGAGGATCCAATAACTGGGGCTGCAGAGAGGTAAGGGAAATCTCGTGAAACATTTATAGCCGATGGATCGGGATGGAACTTGGTGGGTACAACAAGCATAAGCTCTAGATACATTATTGACAGAACAAGACCGGACCGGGGCATTGTGGGTGGAGCTGCAGGCGGTTTCCGGAATGCCGGTGATCACGACTTGGGGTACTTCCACTTTATCTATGACGAGGAAACTTTGCAGTCGTATCAGGGACCGGACCACGTTGACTTGGAAATAGTCACATTCCGCGACTCGATCATCGGGGTGGAGGGGGGGGGAGTGATATTGAATCCTTCACTTACAACCTTCCGGAAAAACACCGTCGGTGTATTCTTCTCCCTAGGTCCTAACATTCACGTGTCAAACATCGGGTCTGTGATGGATTCCGGGCTTCCTAGTTGTCCGAAGAGAAATGAAATGCAGACATAGATTTAGCATTGACTTCTGAACGGAAGGGCCCAGACGGCTCACACGGGTTTTTGCTAGCACAAAACTTAGGAACTCGTAATAACAGTAAGAATAATAAACGTTTGTATATGTTTGTTTCTTAAAAAAATAATTTGTTAATTTTTTTGTTTATTAAGCCGAAAGGCCATGCAAGATTGAATACATGTATCAACACACAAATAAACTGTTGCACCTGCTACTCAAACTGTTGCAGAAACTAAGCTAAGCTTTCTGTCTTAAGTCTAAGCGCTGTAACTACTTATTTGCATACTTTCTACGATGAAGTTCAAGTTCGTAGATTTTAGCATACCAAGAAGCGATACCAACCCATCCCAAAAAAATTTAACCTTCAAATGCGTCACTAACGTTTCGAGAGCCGAAAATCCCCGAAACCTCCGAACCATGTCTGCAACGGTTACCAATTTGTTAGTCAGTCAGTTAGCGCGACAACCCACGAAGGGATGAGATTTTTGCTCAAACTTGAAGTATAGATCACGTTTGAAGATGTCACAATTTAAGCAGCCGTATATTTAGGTGTGGGGATGGATTTAAAATTCTGGTGTGAAGCAGATATATGGTGAAAGCTAACGAGACAGATCTCCCCGCCTCGAATAAGAGCCAGACGTGGCAAAAATCAATGTAGTACCGTTCGGGTGATAAATATGATATCGGGATTGGAAATGAGAGTGGCTGAGACAATTAGACTGCGACAGGTCCTTTAAAGGACACCTGAACAATGAAACCATAGTTGAACACATTATGGAGAATACATTTACAGACATGACCAAGGAGAGTATGCTTCTCCTGAGCGTGACGTTTACAAAATAGGGATGTTCGTTTCTGGAGGTCTGCAGATGCGGACTCCAAGACAAAAAGCGCAATTCATTCAAATCTTGTACAGCGCTGGCCGGGTCGTATTGGAATTTCTTCTAGATATACGTCTGGGCTTAACTGGTCAAACAATATTCTAGAAGTAGTGTTGATTGGAGACACTTTTTCATTTCTAAAACTGTTCGGTACTGAACTAAGGACAGATGCAAAATGGAGCAAAAATCATAGCTTGGAAACACTATTTCGTATTTGGATTGCGTTTTCTGCAGGCAATGTTAACGGAAGTGATACAGATAGGGATGACACTTGGTATTATTCATTAGGTGTCCGTTAAGCACTAATCCGGATATTTTTCAGCTCTTCTTCCATCGATGCTATCGTAGACGAATTAAACCACCCCCTGTACTCAGTCGCAACGAAACACTTTTCGACGGAGCTGGAAGAATCTTGAAAAACAAGTGCTGGTGTTCCCAGACCTTCTCACGCAGATGCTTCTGCTTCAAGTTGATCTCATGCAGCCTCTAGTAACTGATGTCTTTGAATAGTTCCACCAGGAGTTTCTCTTTGTTACCTTTACTGTTTTTCAATTTGCGTATGTGTTTGGTATTCTTTTATCTTGGCGGACTGTATTTTATCTCCAACGACTTCTATCCATTGATACGCAGACAGGCCTAGGGTAAATTAGATGTAGGAGATCATGGTGTCTCTTATGAATTTCGTACTTCTCTCGCCGAATATGAAGACTATTACATGCGACCTATTCGTCATAAGCCATCGGCGCAAAAAGCGGACTAGTTTCCAATCCCTCCGTGTTTCTATTATCAGTACTTCGTCCACAAATACCTTAAAACAGATACACATGTTGATGAGTAGAAAATCTGCTTCTAGAGTAGTGAAAGTTTTGCACTGTCATTGGAGTATAAAATGGAAGCTATAATTTTCCGCTCATTGCGGAAAATTAGAAGTGTCGATGAGCGTGTTCCACCCTTCTAACAATCAGAGGCGTTACTAGCCGAAATGTTTGGGGGGCGGAAGGGGGGCAAGGGATTTACCGACTGGCTGGTCATTTTTTACCAACTGTTTTTGCAGAAAAAACGACTGCGTTGATGAAAAATCGGCTGATTTTAGAAAAAACTATAATTGATAAGAAAAAATCAACTATTTTTACGAAAAACCGACTGATTTCCAAAATAAAATCGACTATTTCCAAGAAAAATATCGGCTGTTCTTACGAAAAATCGCGACTGGCCGACAAAATTTGGGGGGGGGGGGGGGCCACCCCCCCTCCCCCTAGTCGTGACGTCCGTCCTTGCTAACAATAGTAACTATTAGTTACTATTTTCGCTCCAACCTCGTAAGAAGTTACTACGCTGACCGTTCCAACCTTCTCGAAATAGTAACCAATAGTAACTACACTGCAAAAAGTTTCTCCGAGTAAGGATTCGAGTTAACTGCAGTATTTGCTACTTGGATTAATCTTATCTTTACTGGGATAAGATTAATCCGAAGTAGAGATACTCTTATATCAGGTGACACAAGATTAATCTCAGTAGTAAATACTACAAGATTTTTTTTTACAGTGTATATGCTTACCATGCTCTGGAGCGTGGTAAGCGTGGTAACGACGCATGTCTGTAACGTGATTGGTCGGATTCGACCGTGGCATGATATTCTGGAAGAAAATAGAAAAATCGTTCCAGCCTTGACGGCAGAAAGCCGGAATTCCATGACGTCATGCGTAGTAAGTACGGTATGTAGGGTGGAGCAATGGGGGATTTTTAAAATTATCCCATTTGGAGCGAGAGCTGTAAGAAGGCGTCGGATATAAGACAGAAACGTACAAGAGTATACGTCCAATGCACTAATCATGAAGGACAAAATATTGCAACAGAAGAACAAGATCATCAGCCGTGTCGGATGAGTTTTTAAATAGTCTGAAAGTTTGTGGTCAATTGGGAACATCGACGAATATATGTAAGAAGAAAAAAACATCTGACCATATTGAATAACGCTACACTTTACAGTAGTGTACTATGTATACCTTACTTTGTATAGTGCTATGTCACGCAATTTGTTGTTGCCATTCATGTACTTTTTGTTTCTTTTTTTGTCTCGTTTAAATACTTCATCTTTGGATACAGAACTATATTATGACAGATCAGTCGTAATGATCAGCCCAGTGCGAGCTCTTCACTTGGAAACGCAACATCAGGGTTGGGATCTGACTCATTCTCCAAAGCTAAAACCCTATTAATTACCAAATTAAATTTGTGTATATTGACATAAGGAGTTCCCTTATACAGATCGCAAGCAAAGCTGTATCCAGTGCGGGGGGGGGGGGGGGGGTGACCCCTCCCCAAAAATCTTTTTCTAAGCTTTAACCTCTGACACGTGTTCTTGTTTTACTGTTAGGTATGGATTTAGTCCGACGAGCGGGTTTCCCCCCCCCCCCCCCCCCCCCGATTGCTGGATACGGCCCTCCGATTTTTTTAATTAGTAGTTGATTTGTAAAAGTTCATTGACTCTGGAGTGGTTTTATGGTTGGCTGTGTCTTTGGAAAATAGTCGTTATCATCCACGCAGATTTTCTTTTGTAAGTTACTATTTGGAGGTCTTATTCTCGTTACGTCTCCCACCTAATCCTTGATATTGTTGACCTTTGTTCAGATTTTAGCTAAATACACGTTCAGATACTGTTAAAGAATTTACAACTTGTTAAAGTTCAAACGAATAGGGCTGAGACACCTGTGTTTAGTTACCCATAATTTATTCGGGTTTTCGACGTCACGTCCCCATGACAAAACTTCCTCGTTGCGAAACGCGAGCGAAACGTCTCCAAGAATTAAAGTTTTACTTGTTGTTCAGGCTTATGATCGAGGTAAAGCAATTGCAGAGTTTCCATTACCGATGTAGGAGCATTCCTTATTAGTACAGGAAAATGAGCTCCAAAAAGAGGTCGACCCGAAACAAATTGCAACGGAAATGATTTTTATACCTTTCGTAGAGAAAAAAAAGATAAAACAACATATTCAAAGTTGCATATCCTGGCTAGACGCAAAATAGCTCTTTTTCGCTATTAGTGCCTTTTTTTTCGGTATTCGAAAAACAAATTAAAATTTCCGTGGTCGCCCGTTATTCTCGAGCTGAAGTACGTTTCTGATGCAAAATACCAAGCTGAAACTGAAAATGAGGTCAGATTTGGCATACCAAGCACCAGAAAAAGGGTTAATGTCGTTTTTTAACCGATTTCGCAAAAAAGTGCAATTTTCTATGTGGCCCGATTTTCTTGAATGAAAGTGCGATCCTGACATAGAATCCCGACCAAAAGTGTAATCAAATTGGGCGTCGACTGTGCCTGAAAGAAGTTTCGTATCTTTTACGAATTTTTAGTAAAAACAAGAAAATTATTAAGAAAACTAAAGTACGAACCAAAGTGCTTTTAAATGCTCAATATTTACAAAAAAATACTACATATACAAAGTTGTAGATCCTGAGCCGTCGCAAAATAATCTCTTTTCGGCTCTTAGTGCCATTTCTAACGTTTTAAGAACAAAACTTACAATTTTTGTTGTCGTAATTTTGTTTTTGGAACTGAAGTACGATGCTGGTGCAGAATGACAAGCTGAGGCTTAGGTCAGATCAATATCATAAATATGCGCCGATTTTATTTTTGTAAAGATGGTTTAGTCAGAATTTGTTATCCATCAAAATGATCGATTGTTAGAAAAAAAAAAAAAATATATACCTGAGCTGGTCATTAATAGCAAAACCTTCTTGAAGACCAAATAACGTGTCCTTAGAAGAAGACCCCAAGTAAGACAATGCAGTCGGATAGAACATTAGTTTTGATATAATTTGTTTCTTCGCCATCTACCCTGAGACTTATCTACCCTACATTGAAGTGTATTCGATATTTCTGCCATATCGGAATCTACTAAACTTATGCGAGCAAACGTATTCCAATGATTAATTCGCTGCCTATGAAATATTTTTTTTTTTTAAGTTTTTACGCATTGTACACCACAAATCAGATGATTCGACATCCCGCGGTCCGAAATCGGAAATCCTTCGATCCGAAAGTCTCGGAGAATTTCAACAAGCCAGCGACTCTTTACTCTAGTCTTGACTTCCCCTGGCTTCCCTTCTGATACCCAAGCCTGGGTTCGAATGGAACACATATAGCTCCTTAAAGTTGAACTGAAGGACTGTCCCTTAAAGGATCTGTCTTACCTACAATACTAACGCAACCTACTCCATAATCACTCCATATATTTTTAAACCCGGTGAACCCAATTTCATACGGTGCATTCTAACCCCTCAAACAAAACCACGCTGATTTTCTGCTTGCCGTGTTTTGCTACCTTCGATGTGTATCACCTGTCGACGGTTTTCTGCGAGAAGTTTTTCCGTCAGAAAAAACGGTTTTATAAATTGTTTCCCTGTTTTCGCTATAAGTCAACGGGTCTCGGAAAAGGCTTAAAACAGCCAAACCCGTGAATTATTTGTCGGAAGCACAGTATAGTTTTAAAGTACTCAATTATATGAAAATACTGTAAGCTTGAGAGTAAATAGTGCGAGGGTCCTTTAAGTGTTAGTTTCAGGGCACAACTGCTGGAAGATTAACTGTAGGACACGATCCTTTAAGTTCAACTGAAGAGTTGTACACTTAAGGTTTAACAAAAGGACACAAATCCTCAAGTTTCCAGTGAAGGGTGTCCCCTAAAGCTTAACTGAAAGGCGTAGCTCCTTAAAGTTCAACTGAAAGGTTTTCCCCTTGAATTTTGATTGAAGGATACAAGTAAAACTTAACAGAATGGTTATCACACACACTTTAACTGAAGTGTATGGCTCTTACAACTTTCAGCAGAAGGGCGGTCTCCTTAAAGCTTAATTGAAGGGCATCACTCGTCGGCGTTCTGCTCCATCCTTCAAACTTTAACTGAAAAGCCAACTAATTTGTTTTATCTTTTAACTGAATACACTGCACTATTTGAATTGTTCAGTTCATTCTATTCATAAAAATAGAGAACACCATTAACTGTTTATGCCCCCACCATAAGGCCTAACATAAGGCCTGGCAATGGGCGGGGCTTATTCATCATTCATATAATCTTAAGGGAAACAAACCAAAGAAATCAAAAAAAGAAAGAAAAGAAGGAGAGAAAAAAGAAGAAGAAGAAAAGAAGAATGAGGGCATAACAAACTGACAAGAGAAATTCACTAACGAACGATCTTCCATCAACAAAACGCCCTTGCTCCCCCTTCACAAAAAAAAAGGAAGGAAAAAAGAAAAAAATCAATTATGTTTTGGAACTTTATGTTCTCGATAAGAAAAAAGACTTGACCTGTGACTTGAATGCTGAAAGGGTAGACGCAACCCTTATCTCCTCAGGTATTGAGTTCCACACCCCCGGAGCGAAGTGTTTTATTATGAAAGAAGCTCTTGTTGTTTTACGGGTGGCACTCACCAACTGTCCGGCATTCCGAGTAGACTACTCATGGAAATCCTGATTCTGTGAAAACAAATTCTGAAAAGATGAATTTAAATGATGAATTGTGTTAAAGTTTAAATGAAAAGGGCTGAGACAGGACAATCTAGTTACCCATCACTTACTCAGTTAAAGAGGCTTGAAGACCCGATGAAAATGCGTCACTTCGTTGCTCCGCTATTCATGAAGAATCAGTTTTCATTTAGTGGAATGTCCTTGTCGAATTTGTGGCAACTTCGAGCGCTAATTGTACCTATTTTATATGCTCCACGAAACGATTTACGAAAATAAGTGTTCACGCAGCGAGCTACCTTGCGTAAGCTGATCATTGTCCACTGAAAAGCCGCGTTTGTATTGAGATTCAAATTTTTCACGTCAAAGTAGAATTTTGCATTGTGAGGACGGGCGTAGATATTCTGGACGTCATAGGCTACTAGAGCAAATAGTGAAAAATAAGAAAAATCCCTTAACACAATCCAAATAATGCAGTGTACTCAGTCAAATTATAGAAAAATAAATTGGCTTTTCAGTAAAACTTTAAGGGATTATTTTGATTTTCGCTATTAGTATGACCTTCCAAATATCTGCGGCCGTCCTCACAACGCAAAGTTCTACTACGACGCGGAAAATTTGAATCTGAATACAAAACGCGGCTTGGCAGTGGCCAGTGATCAGCTTTCGAAAGCTAGCTCACTGCCTGAACACTTATTTTTCGTAAATCGCTTTCGTCAGGCATACAACACAGGTACAAGCACATACAGGTACCACAATCCGACAAAAGAAATTCCCCTATATGAAACTGATTATTTGTGAATAGCGGAGGACCGAAGTAACGCATTTTCATCGAGTCTTACAGCCTCTTTAAGTGGATACGTGATGCGTAACTAGATTGTCCTATGTCGGTCGTTTTCGGTTAAACTCTCAATTAGACCCTCAAATTGACTTTTACGGGGACTACCCTTCATTGGGACTTTAAGTATTCACGGGTAGCATTTGAATGAGTCAATGGAAACATGTTTAGAACTATACTGATGGACACGCAGTACACGGGCGTCAATGTAAAATTATCTTTACAACAATTGATATTATAAGTAGACTTTCGTGTCAGGGATCGAATAGTGTAGGAGGCATAAGTAGGCTATTAAAAAATACACGAAAAATTAAAAGTGAGGTATTCAGAGTGAGGTATTCTAATGTACCTTCTTTTAGTCTTTGGAGTTACGAGCTACTTGCTAATCTCTTTTTGGGATCCCAAAACGTAAGTGGAGGGATACCTATGACATCGAAAAGTTGTCCGTCCGTCCGTCCGTCTGTAAGCACGATAACTCTCGAAGAGAATGAGATATTTTGATGAAACTTGGTGTGAGGATTCGTTGGGTCGTCGGACCAGTCAAGTTCGTAGATGGGCTTTGTAGCCCTATATTTAGGGGTGGGGGAGGGGTTTCAAATTAAGGGGCAAACAAAATATTTTGAAACAGCTAATGTGATAGTCGATATTGGGCTAAAAAGACATGCTGAACACGATGGTGAAAACCATTTTGTCATCGAACATGTAGTTCGCCCGGAATCCGGCCAAAACCGGAAAGTTTGTTAAAAGTAAAAGTTTTATTTTAAGTTGATTAGATGTTCGATTTAGGGGTAGGAAGACATGCTGAAGACGATAGTGAAAACCACTTTCTCGACGGACAAGTAGTTCGCCCGGAATCCGGCCCAAACCGCAAAAAGTTGAAGTTGAAGTTGATTAGATGTTCGATTTAGGGCAAGAAGACATGCTGAACACTTATCTGAAAACAATTTTCTATTCGGACATGTAGTTCGCCCGGAATCTGGCCAAAACCGGAAAATTGGTAGAAGTTAAAGTTTTATGTCTAGTTGATTAGACAACCGATTTAGGGATAAGAAGAGATGCGGAATCCGTGTGTGACAATCATATTTTACCCAGACATATAGTTCGACCGGAATCCGGCTGGAGTCGGAAAATTTGTTATAAGTTAAATTTTTCTTTGAAGTTGATTAGATGTTCATTAGTGGGGAAAGAAGATATCCTCAGTTCATTTTTGAGCTTTCTTTTTTTCGCCGGACAATTAGTTCTGGAGTTTGGCCGAAATCGGGAAATTGGCGGTAGTGGCAGGAAGTTTTTCTCAGATGATTAGCTATTTGGCCTTAATCTCTTTCTGGGTTTTAATTGTAAAAATTTTCAAGGAGTCTGGCGATGACTGGATCTGGCTAAGACAAGACCCAGTTGTCTGGATCAGATATTGAATTTTTGGGATCCCATCGAAACCTTTGGTCTTGTTATTACTCGTGCCTCTTGCACCATGCTGTGCGGTGCCTCTTTTTGGTCGATCCTTCGTCTCAGCCGTCTGGGCGAGACAAAGAAGACAAAACAGCAGGTAACCAAAATACGATTTAATTTTCTGATGACGCCCTATTACGCGGGTCACGACTTTATTAAGTAGGTCGCGGTATAGTTTTATCTCGTTGCGGTTTTTTTGTAGTGAAGCGTCCGTCTGACATTAATTATTCCCAATATGGTGAAACTGAAATATGGAATGTCTTCTAACCCTAAGCTAAAGGAGTGAAACTTTATCGGTGTCTTCGCCATGGCTTTGCGCCAAAGCAGAGCAAAGAAGATTACAAAATTCGATTTCTTTATTGTAGTAGTCTAAAGGTGGTAAGCTACAAATGCGAGAATAAAGTGAGTAGGCAGACCATGGTCTTATTTTTAAAGCACAAGTGACACCAGTGCTGAGATCGTACTTAATCAACCCCTTTTGAATCTTTGCAACATTCGCAGCAAAATGTATCTGTAAAAATGACGGGCAAAACGCAAATAAGCTAACAATTATTGTACAATGCAATTGAAAAGTCATCTTTGGTAAGACTTGTTCTAAGGATCAACAACAAAATTATGTTACAAGAGCTTCACTTAGCTTGGAATCTTGCTTTTGCTCGCCTGAACGCGTGATGTTGAATTTGTTAGGACTTCATTTGCATGGGGTAGATTCCCTGTTTAAAAAAATAGTGTATGCTTTTTAAGTCGCTGTTGGTATGGTCTTATTGACTGAACTAAAGTATTAATAAATAAACAAAAATTAAACTTTAAAGCTTTAGTAAGTTCCGTTGACTAATTTGACTATGTCAATCAAAATGTCTATGCGCGATGACGGGAAGGTACAAATTGGCTAGTCTCAGACGGATGGCAAAGCTATGGTGCAATTCAGCTAAGAATAGAATAAGATTCCAGGGATATTTCGGCCCTTCTTGGCAAGGGTCCTTGTCCGGCTATAGTTAGAAGAAACAACCCTGCACGCTCATTTTTTTTTTGGGATCCCAAAACGTAAGTTGAGAGATAGCTATGACAAGTTTTCCGTCCGCCCGTCTGCCCGGCGTCTGTCTGACCGTCTGTAAGCACGATAACTCTAGAACGGAATGAGATATTTTGATGAAACTTGGTGGGAGGATCCTTTTGATCAAGGGAAAGGTCAAGTTCATAGATGGGCTCTGTAGCCCTATATTTAGGGGTTTCAAATAAAGGGGCAAAAACAAATATTTTTTAAAAGCTATTGAGATAATTGATTTTGGGGGTGAGGAGTCATGTTGAATTCGAATATGAAATTTATTTTGGTTCATCACGAATTCGCCTGAAACTGGAAATTTGGTTGAAGCTCAAAGTTTTTTCTGAAATCGATGAGAGATTCGGTATTAGGGCAAGGAGACATACTGAATCCATTTTTTTTACTTTATTTTAACAGTAAAAATATTCAAGGAATCTGACGAAGACTGAATGGCGAAGACATGCCCCAATTTTTTGAATCAAATGTTAGATTTTGAGATCCCATCGAAACCTTTGGTCTTGTTTGCTGTAGCTATAACTATAGACGAGAACCCTTGCCAAGAATGGCCGACATACCTGGAGTAAATCGTAGCTGACAAATGCGCTTAACGTCATTTTGTATAAACGATTCGTAGTCAGTTTGGGATGAATGCAGCGAAATTGAGATATCGCTCGTGTTCTGTTTTTTTTTTTTTTTTTTCGTTTTCTCCGTTATATTTCGGCAAGACTTAATGTGAACACATAATAACTAAGAACTTCATTAAACTTAAGGTCTTTTTTCAGAAGACAATTCGGGTAATATGTAAACTTTATGACCATGAACGAACCAACGAACGGTTCTCTGCAGTCTCTGGTATAGCTGGACAATGCTTTGTGCCAAGAAGTAATAAAGAGGAACATTAACTTGATCTCTCTTAACCAGAGCAATTCATTTTAAGTGAAGTGTTCCTTGGAACAAACCACTATTGCGAGCGCTGTAGCAGCTTTCGGCTTTCGGTTCCCACCGTCTTTTGTCGCGCTCATAACTTATGAACCGGTGCAACTATCAAGTTCAAACTTGGTACATTTGTGGGTATTCGGGTCTAGTTATTCCTTTTGGAGGTCCCACCCTCACCCAGTTCAGGGGCGAATGGGCTCAGATTGCCCAGTGAGTAATGTTCATAGCTTGACCAGACCTGGACATAGGACGATGAAATTCCTTGTAGTTGCAGATTGTCAAGTTTGCGGCTCAGTCAGGATAGGTGGGACTGGACTGGGGCGTTGAAAACTCCAGGGAAGGATGGAGAAGGGGTGAAGATAGGTCGGTCGTGCAGCGTCCGGGACGGCAAAGGAGTCCCGTAACAAAGCGAAGTTGGCGTCAGCTGGAACTCATCGCGTTGGAAAGTAGCAGTCGGCATATTTATTGTTGATCCATTAACGTTTGATTCTCTGACATTAAAACTTGATGAAGCTAAAGGCTGGGCTAAAGCCTGGGAAGATTGATTTGACTGTATGCTTTCTCCTGAATCTGAATCATATACCAATTGGGAAAAAAAAACGGCTGTCATTCTCTTCTAAGCGAAGAGCGCCTCGCGCCTCGAAGACGTGTTGCTTTTTGCGGGTCCCAAACCCCACCCCCAGTTGGTTCAGGGGCAATTGGGCACAGATTACCCATTTAACTTCACTGTAGCTTGAGATAAGACGATAAAATTCCTTTGTGCTTTCGGATCATAGGAGTTGGGGTTATGTTGTGATGTGCAAACATCACATGTAAAAATAAGCTTTGTACATGTGATGTTTACAGGTTGATGTTTACATGTCGAAGTTTAACCTTTTCAGTTAAACTTTAATCTCCGATACCGACCAATCCCGCAGGCTACGCAGCAGCTTCTTTGAAACCTGATGTCGTTGGTTGTGTTTTTAGTGAAAGTGTTCCTTGGAACAATCCACTATTGCGAGCGCTGTAGCAGCTTTCGGCTTTCACCGTATTTTTTGGAGCTCATAACTCGTGAACCAGGGTAAGTATCAAGTTCAAACTTGGTACATTTGTGGGTATTGGGGTCTAGTTACGGCTTTTTGTGGGTCCCTCCCACCCCCACCCGCTTCAGGGGAAAATGGGCACAGATTGCACAGTGAGTAATGTTCACTTGGGCATAGGACCACGAAATTCCTTGCACTGGCAGATCCTAGGGCTGGGAATTTCCTTTTAAAGTTGCACCTTCCCCGCCCACCCCGTCCATTTACAACTGGGCCCAGATTGCCCAGGAGTAAAGCACGTTTCCCGTGACAAAGAACCAACAGCTATCAAGTTGAAACTTGGTAGGTTTGTGAGCATTGGGGTCTCTTTTCCTTTTTGTGGGTCCCAAACCTCACCCCCACTTGGTTCAGGGACAACTGGGTCCAGATTGCCCATTTTTAATGTTTTTACCTTGACAATAACTGGAGATAAGGCGATAAAATTCCTTTATGCTTTTAGGTCATAGGGTTTGGGGATATATATGTGGAGCTGAACCCCCCCCCCCCACCCCGCCCCCCCCCCCCCCCCCCACCCCGCCCCCCCCCCCACCCGTTCATCGTCAAGTGGATCCAATTTGCCAATGAGTTAATTTTTTGACCCGTGACCCAAATCAAACCCTAAGCTGGTACAGTCGAGGATATTTATGTCTAGATATGCAATTTGATGGGTCCCTCCCCCCCCCCTCCCTTCCGTTCATGGGTAGCTGGGACCGGATTTCCCAAGAGTTACGTTCGTCTATGACATGGCTCGAGTTCAGCTCTTGTATACTTGTGGATATGTATGTATAGATGCGGAGTTTGGTGTAACAGCAACAAACAAGACCACGCGGCGTACCTCAATGTGACAAAGGGGGTATTAGTCTGCTATGATTCTGTTTATTGTACGTGTTATTACCTTGCTAATGGAATATATGTTTGAAGGGTGGGACTGGCTAGCAAGATATTCAGTATTTTTTTATTTTTTTTTGAATGAATGAAGGGTTTATTAAAAAAAAAAATGGAATCTTCAGTGCCCAGAGGCGAACCTGTAAGGGACTAATTACCCTCGAAACAAAACATTAATAAAAACAAAACTTCGACAAAAACAAAGACAAAGGAAAAAAGGGGAAAGAAAGAAAGAAAGGAGCTTGACTTACGCGGTCTGGGACGCCCAACCAGAAAATCAACCAAAAAACAAAAACTCATTTTCAACCAGAATCACCACTAACTATCCAAAACAAAAACTTAATGATAAAACACAACTTAAACGGCTGAGAATAGCGCATCAAATTCATATACAGCAAAACAATGAACCTTTAACATGCTACGAAAATCTAGTAAAACACTACATGACCTTAACTCTGTCGACAAACCTTCCCATACTAAAGGCCCAACATGTCTAATGCTAAATCTCGATCTACTAGTTACTACAACCGGCCTACGGATGAGCTGCGAACTACGAGTTCCATGTTCGTGAAAAGATGACGCACGGGAAAAATACTGAGAAAAGCACTGGGGTAAAACTTCATTGTAATGTTTGTACATAAATAAAGCGTTATAAAACTTACAAATTCCCGCAAAAGGTAAAATGTGAAGCTCCTGATAACGGTGTCTTACGGAAATATTACGACCATCACCGGACAATACTCTTATTGCCATATTCTGTATCACACGTAAAGGAGTAAGGTGGCTTACAAAAGTTTTTGTCCATGCCAGACAACAATATAACAGATACGGATGCACCATTGAAAAAAATAACATTCTTAATATATTCTGAGGGAAAATATGTTTAAGTTTTCTAATAATTCCAACATTCCTGGCGAATTTACTACTAATACATGCAATATGATTTTTGAAACTTAAACATTCATCAATAATAACTCCAAGGTAACGGGTACTTGCACTACGTTTAATTGTTTGACCACCAACTTTTATATCAATTATCCAAGGATAATAATTCGAACTTCTACCATATATTACAAAACAAGATTTCGTATGGTTCTGTTTCAACTTGTTCACTCTCATCCACTTTTCAATGTATTGCATATTTTGTGCCGTAACTTCTAATAGTTCATTTTCGGTCCTAGCAGCTACAGTCAAATGCGAATCGTCAGCAAAACACGGCAAAATCGCTTTAACATCATCACTAACACAAGTATTTGTCGACGATATAAGACTGGATACACGACAAAGATCATTTATGTAAACTAAGAACAACAATGGACCCAAAACTGACCCTTGTGGAACACCTTTCCTTACTTGAAATATATCAGAAGCAATTCCAACTGAAACTGAAAACCGTTCTTGCAAGATCTTCTTTGGATTTCTAAATGCGGTTTGTTTCCATTAAAAGCTCTTATACTGGGATGGTTTCAAAATATGTTATTTCAATATTTTTTTGGTTATTGGAGATGTGACATGTCTTGGTTCTAACGCTGTTTGCTTATAAGATGTGTTAAAGATTTTACTTTCACATTCCACGTCTGAGCGCTTGCGCACTTGTTCTTCTGTATTTCTCTTTGTCTTTTGTTTGCTGTGTTTGGTCGTTCTGTCGTTTGGTCGTCTTGACCAATAATCTAGCTATTCTCTATATTCGGTATGGTACAGAAATATAATTGCTTTCAATCGTTTGCGAATAAAACTGAAACCAGTGTCTTCATAAATGTAGTCGGAAGCTACGCCTGTTCGCATAGTTGAAGAATCTCATCCTAGCGTCGTAAAGAGTCCTTCTCATTTTCATGGAACTTCAAACAGTGGCAAATATATTCTGGACAAGTTGCACAGTTTCCATTGCTTTCTTCCCAAACCCTGCTCCATCTGTTCCGTGATAGTTACAGAACAACTTGGACCTAAAAAAAAAAAAAAAGACTATCAGGAAGAAGGGGCACTTTTACCGGGCCAAATCCAATGAAGAGACGTTGCTGAAATCTCAGATAAGACAATGTCATACCTCTAGAACGGGTTGTCCGTTCGTCGTCTACTTCCAGAACGTTCCCTAGCAGAAAGTCCCCCCAAATAGGTCCCCGACCAAAAAAGATCTTCTCTGACGTCTTCAACAAGAAGCGTCCGGCCGCACAGAATGCCCATAGCTTGTCATCCAACATAAATCTTGACGTAGCCTACGGATACGGCCTCGGATACGGCCATATATAGCTTGTCTCGAACAGGTATGTAACGCTTCTTTGTATGACCAACAGTTAGTTATATTATGACATTGACTTTTATCAAGGTTAATACGATTCCGTAACGACCTCCAGAGATGTCCATACATGTCTGAGGTCGATACAAGGTTGTATATGGGTTGATACGATACAAGGTTGATACGAAGCCAGGTCAACCTCCTTAGAAGTGCATCGAGCTGTTTTCCTCAAATACCGAAAGGTAGAAGCTGTAGTTTGCTTATTTTGGTGTAAGTATCCAACTCTGCAGCAAGTAGTTTTAAATTCTTATATTATTTTTGTTTAATGCCATTTCCTTAAGTATTTTGTGGCGGGCAAATTCCTCAAAAGAACCGGCGATAGGCAAGGGGGACGTACGATATTCCCAATATCTACAAAGCGCTGACTAGGCTGAAAGCCTACCTTATTGTATCCGACAATTTCACTCTGAGGAGGCCAAATCTCTCTTCAGGTTTTCCGAACTGGTTGGATTCTACGACAACCATCTTGCAGAAACTCTTCAGCTTGCTGTTTGCTCGTCGGAGTAGTTCTGTCTCGTCTCGGACTAGCTTGGTGATCTTCCTTCGAAGGAGTCTGAAACAGATCTCCTAGTAAGACTTGCAACATATTTCTAAGCTCTTTGACCTAGTAAGCAAAAGCAAAGCAAGGAGACTTCCGTATACAAACCATTAAACAACACGTCGTACTTAAAGAACCTGCCTTACCTATAATACTAACGCAACCTACTTCCATAACCGCTCCACATATTTCTAAACCGGAGACCCCAATTTTGTACGGTACATTCTAACCCCTCTAACAAAACCACGCAGATTTTCTCACTTGCCGTGTTTTGCTACCTTCGATGTGTATCACACTATCGACGGTTGTCTGCGAGAAATTTTGCCATCAGAACAAGACCAAAGATTTCGATGGGATCCCAGAAATCCAATATTTGATCCAGACAACTGGGTTTTGTTTTCGCCCGGTCCAGTCTTCGCCAGACTCCTTGAACATTTTAATATCGAAATTCAAAAACAGATTAAGGCCAAACAGCTAATTCTCTGACAAAACCAAATTCAAATATGGATTCAGCATGTGTGTATAAGTCATATTTATTTTGACGAAAACTTCCTACCTTAATTCTGCGAGTTTTCCGGTTTCGGCCGAATTCCGGAACTAGTTGTCCGGTGAAAAAAATAAAGCTAAGAAATGAATTCAGCGTATCATCCTTCCCCAATAACGAACATCTAATCAACTTCAAATAAAAATTAACCTACTTGAAATTTTCCGGTTCCAGCCCGATTCCGGGCGAACTACATTTCCGGGTAAAAGATGATTGTCACATAAGTGTTCAGCATGTCTTCTTACCCTAAATTTGTCCGGCGAGAAAATGGTTTCCATCATCGCGTTTAGCATGTCTTCTTACTCTACAATCGGCTATCGCATTAGCTGTTTCAAAATACTTTGTTTGCCCCTTAATTTGAACCCCCATCCCTAAATGTAGGGTTACAAAGCACATCTACGAACTTGACTTTACCCTTGACCCAAAGAATCCTCACACCAAGTTTCATCAAAATATCTTATTCCCTTCGAGAGTTATCGTGCTTACAGACGGACGGACGGACGGACGGACGGACGGACGGACGGACGGACAACTTTTCCGATGTCACAGGTATCTCCCCACTTACGTTTTGGGATCCCAAAAACCGGTTATGTAAATTTTGTCCCTGTTTTCGCTGTAACTAACGGGTCTTGTAAAAAGCTTAAAACAGCCAGATTCGAACCTTGGGTTACTGTTGAAAGCACAGCCTAGTTTTAAAGTATTGAAATATTTTAAAATAATGTAAGTTGAATAGTAAATAGTGCGAGAGGTCCTTTGAGTTAGTAACTCGTTCTACTTCAGTAGTACTTCCATCCATTCTCGCTCCCGAAATTCGTCCCTTCATAAATGTATCTCTCCTCTATTTTCACGCTTGCCACGTTTGTTCTCTTTACGTGACTTATCTGCGGCTGATCAAGGTTTCTGACGAGCTTGTTCGTTCGGAGACCGGTTCTGCGAACTTGCCAAGGCAAGAGATATGGAAAGAGGCTAAAAATAGCCGAGGCCGATTGTAGTTTTCTGTAAGGACAGCTTAATTGTGAAGTCTTCAACTATCTCAGGTGTCCTAAAGGGCTGGGATAGGAAATCTTGTTACCCGTCACTTATTCACTTTCAGCTCAATTCAATTCAATTCAATATAATCGAAAAAACAGATAACGGACAAGCCGATGGGTTGTTTTTTCGTCAAAACATAACGTCATAACGGAACAATCTACATCTATATACAATTTGCCTAAATAAAATTTGCCTGAATAAATTTGCCTGAAGACCCACTGAAAATGCGTTACTTCATTGTTCCGACGTTCACGAATAATCAATTTTCAAACAGTGGATTTCCACGTGATTTGTGGTACCTCTATGCGCTTGTATTTTGTTGTATTCCTTTCGACAAAGATTTATGATTTTTGTTTGTTCAGGCACTAAGCAATCTTCACCAACCTCACAACTGACACACTGAAAAGCCGCGTTTGTGTTCAGATTAAAATTTCCCGCGTCATAGTAGAATTTTTGTTGTGGGGACGGCCGTAGATATTCTGAACGTCATAGCTGGAGCAAACAGTGGAAAATAAAAAAAATCCCTTTGCAGAATCCAAATAATTCAGTGTGTTCAGTTAAATGAAACAAAAATAAGTTGGCTTTTCAGTTAAACTTTAAAGGTTCACCTTCTGCAGATACTGTTCTCTCGGCCGGGAGTGCGACACGTGTTTGCGGGCAAACCATTCCTCGATCGTTTCCCATGCTTTCCCTGAGATTTCTACAGGAACCCGTTTGGAGCTATGGACGGAGTGAAGTCGTTTTATGGAGCACAAATCTTACTAGAAATAATTTCTTCACGACGAATGGCTCAGAGATATAATTTTTCGAAAAACACCATTACTTGTCACGGGAAATCAGCGATTTAAAGTGCTTGCCGACTCTATCCAGCGGCGGCTGGAAGCAAAATATTTGAACACTGAATGCGCACTGGTTAAAAAGTGGGAAACCAAGCAAAAGAAAAGAGGTCCAAGACAGAAGATAGAGCTAATGGCCAAGGCCGTATCCAGGGGGGGATAGGGGGTTGACCCCCCCCCCCCGAAACATACAAAATTAACCATTTTTATAGGCTTTTCCCTCTGATCTATGTTTTTTTTTTGCTTTTTTGTCTGACCCGCAGGCAAACCCCCCGAAAGCTTGACCCCCCCCCCCCCCCGAAATAAATTCCTGGATACGGCCCTGCTAATGGCCTACCATGTCTTCCAAAACAAGACCAAATGTGTCGATGGGATCCCAAAAATCTAATATTTGATCCAGACAATAATTGGGTCTTGTCTTCGCCAAATCAAGTCTTTGCCAGGCTAATCATCAGAGAAAACCAAGTTCAGATATACCTCTATAAGCCATATCTATTTTGACGATATTGACCGAAACTTCCTGCTTTACTTCTGCCAAATTTCCGGTTTCGACGAATTCCGCGAACTACTAGTCCAGCAAAAAAAGAAAATTCGGAAACAAATCCAGCGTATCTCCTTACAATTAGGAGATAAGGAACATCTAATCAACTTTAAATAAAACTTTGACTTAAAAAAATCCTGTTACAACCGAATTCCGGACTAAGTATATGTCCGAGTAAAAAATGATTGTCATAGAAAGACTCAGCTTCTCTTCTTACCGCTAAATCTGTCATCTAATCAACTTCAGATACAACTTTTGCTTTTAAAACATTTTCCGGTTTTGGCCGGATTCCAGGCGAACTAGTTTTCCGGTGAGAAAACGGTTTTCACCATCATCTTCAGGATGTTTTCTTACCCTTGAATCAAACATTTAATCAACTTCAAAGGCAACTTTTACTTTTAACCAACTTTCCGGTTTTGCCGGATTCCGGGCGAACTAGTTGTTCGGCGAGAAGATGGTTTTCTCCGTCGTGCTCAGCATGTCTTCTTGCCACATAATCGACTATCACATTAGCTATTTAAAAATATTTTGTTTGTCCCTTAATTTGGAACCCCTCCCCCACCCCTAAATGTAGGGCTACGTAGTCCATCTATACGAACTTGACCTTACCCTTGACCAAAATAATCCCCCAGCAAAACCCTCCACTTACGTTTTGGTATCCCAAAAAGAACAACATTTTGAAGCTTCTCATTTCCTTATGTGTGAAAGAGTTGTCGGCGGACCTTGAAAGAAGTTTGCGCTGCCTGACTGGCAAAGCTCGGCTCGGCCGAAAAAGGACCAAGAAGATGTACAGAAAGAATAGCAAAAGGTGGAGATTCCAGTAACATACAGTCATAAAGGAGCTACGGTTACTATGAAAGGCAGAATATGCTTTTGACGGATGGTCAGTATGGCTTTTCTCAAAGGCTTACCTGCAAGAATTACTTCTTCTATTTCAACAGATTTATTTAGTCCCGGTGATTGACTCTTAGGAGGTGCCAGGAGCACCTTCGGGGGCCAAGGATTATTCACGCCACCTCGCGTTTGGGAGGCTCATTATTTTGTGGGATGATGGGCAGCTTCTTGGTATCCTACGACCAAGTCACCAAGAGTGATTGTTTCGTTTGGTAATTTTGTGAAGCACTTGAATTGAGAAGAAATGTTTGTTAGTTTTCTACATTAGTTTATCTAAACCGTACATGGCGTTCGGGTTTTTCAGTACATTCAAGGTTAACTTCCGACATTCGACTTCCGGTTTCGGAAAATAACAACAAGACGGCCATTTAAAATAAATCTGAGCCAAAGACGAGGCAAGTTAGGAAAAACATCCATCAAATGCAGCGAGGTTGAAATTTTTAAATGACCGTCGAGCTTGCGATTCCGATATCAAACTAGATGGAGGTATGTTAACTGTTATGACCTTTTCGAATAGAACCATTAATAATTAAACATACACCATTCATATCACCCCGCAGGTTATGTTATGATAATCATCACAAAGAAAATTCGAGTGGGTATGACTTAATATCAATCTCTCTGGAGGTCGATATGAAGTCATCCACCGTTAACTTTCTGCATGACGATTTTCGTAATATCACTGACCTGATCCACACCAGTACATGACTCGTCTATGACTATAATAGGTATTGTTGACTTTCCTCCTAAATTGAATTCGGACCACATCTGGCTTCAGCGGCTGACCCTGCTTCTAGATTAGAAATAGCTTACCCCTCAATTAGCTTGTGTCAAAGCCCCTTACTTTCTAAATGTCTCGTAAAGATATACGTCAGCTTTTAGCCACTGTCTCAGGATCCGCTTCTCTTCAATGGTCAATTTTTCCTTGGCTGAAGCTGACCTTTCGTTTAAATTCGTATACATCAGATGGGCCAGCGGAACATTGAGAAGTTGTTTCAGTAGAACGAGAGACTCATCAAGGTACTCCGATATCAACACCAACTTGAACTTCTCCTTCAGTTCATCCACGAAAGTCGCAACAGCTGGGAGATTGTCAAATTGGTCGTTTGGAAATCCAAGCGTCCACAGCATCTGGTTTCTCCCAAATATGTCAAAAAGTCGATCAGTTCTGACCTCGCTTCTGTTGATCTGAGATATCAGTTCATGGATTGAAGAAACGTTGTAAAACTCTCGCATATCTATGAAGCTGAACATGGACTCAAACTGATCCGGCGGATCTCGCAAAATCGTGATGTATTTAGCGTCTGGACCAAGGAAGTCGCGAGCTTCCGACTCGTTCCATCTAGACTCTTGGATGAACAGGTTCACCTGGTTGCTAGGTATGACGCCCATACAGGGGCTTATTGCATTTGTTTCCAGTTGAACATGACGTTCTGGCTCGACTGTTGCTCTTTCAATCCTCCAGTTGCTGAGGTATGCCAGTCTATAACGGAATAGAGTGTAAAAGTCTAGGCAAAATAACAAAACACATAAAAAAAAAGCCGGATGCGGACGCGTTGAAGGTAGCGAAAGATTGCACGTGAGAAAGTCAATTGAGGTTTCGTTAAGTGTACCGTACAAAATTTCTTTCTCCGGGTTTAAGGATGGATGGAGTGATTACGAAAGTAGTCTGCATTACTAAGACAGGGCCTTTAAAGTAAGGTATTACAGAATCTTAATTTTCCAACTCAGTCCATCCTAAGACAGCGAACTTCTCATCAATTCTAACGGTTTTTGTACCACCTTGTCGAACACCAAGCGCTAGTCATTCGTGCCTCTAATTCGTTAAATGCGCCTCTCCCACTTACAGCATTTTCGCGCCTCAATTTGGTGATTTTACACCCCAACAGATGAGTCTTTGCACTACCCACTTTACCAAGAACAAATAACGAGGTCTTATTTGTTCCTGCTTCACACGGAGTGTGATATGCCGCGTCGGGTAAATGAAATTCCTGGGAAAACAAACCAGCACTTCGCAAAAGTTCTTAGGCAACACCAGGCTAAATCAGTAGCTGAACTATCAAGTAAAGCCACAAACAGGCCCGTATCGAGGAATTTTTTTTTGGGGGGGGGGGGTGCCTTTCGGAGGGGGGTGCCTGCTGGTCGGACAAAAAAGTACACAAAACACATAGATCAGAGAGAAAAGCCTATCAAAATGGATACTTTTTTAAGTTTCGGGGGGGGGGGGGGGGGAGAGTCAACCCCCTACCCCCCCCCCCCCTGGATATGGCCTTGGCCACAAATGATCCTAATTTCGTATGAAAAGATCTCAAAAGAGATAAATCAAAAGCCTGTGATGCTGTCCAAGTTACTAGTGACCAGTGGTATGATTAATTTAAAAGCGAGTTTGACGTGCCCGAACCATCAATACGAATCAAATCAATACGAAAGGGAGCTTGAGAGTTGTTTGGGCGAATCAAGTGATGAGATTAGTCTTATTGTCACTCGATCTGCGGTTATTGATTGCATTTCTAATCTACAAAAGAAAGCTTCGCGTGGTGTTGATGGCCTCTGTGCAAAGCATTTCGAGTGTGGGTCTCCTCTTCTGACTGAGCATTTGACTTTGCTCTTTCAGATGATATTCTGTTGTGGTATAGTTCCTGATTTGTTCAGTTCTGGAGTAATAACGCCGGTATTAAAAAAGGGAAAGCCCTACGACCAGTGCACTTCTTTCAGGCTAATTAAGGTGTCACCGGTCTTTTGCAAAGTTTTTGAGCTAATTATTGATGAGATATCTGACAAGTGTTCTACACCGGATAACCAATTTGGTTTCAAGAAAGGAGTAGGCCGCGATCATGCTCATCATTTGATTGCCAATTTACTTCTACATGCTCATGAAAATAATGAGGATTTCTGGGTTAGACGTATCCTAGAGCCTTCGATTCGGGTATACACTCGCATATTTTATTGACTGCTTATCAGGGTGGAGTAAAATCTTCTGTCGTCAAATCGATGCGTCGATATGTATAACAAGACCAAAGGTTTTGATGGGATCCAAAAATCTAATACTTGATCCAGACAATTGCGAACGAACTACCATAATTGTCCAGAAAAAAAAAAAAGTTCAAAAGCGATTCAGCGTATCTCCTTATCAGTACAAAGAACATCTAATCAACTTCAAGTAAAAGTTCTTATATACAAAAATTTAGTTTCAACGGGATTCCGAACAAGCTATATGTCCCGGTAAAAAAAGGATTGTCATATACAGATTCAGCGTGTCCTCTTACCCCTAAATATGTCATCTAATCAACTTCAAATAAAACTTTTACTTTTAACAAACTTTCCGGTTTTGGCCAAATTCCGGGCGAACCTGCGAGAAAATGGTTTTCACCATCGTTTTTAGCATGTCTTTCTACCGTTGAACCACCCCCACCCTCCCCGTTCATCGGCAACTGGGCCCAAACTGCCCATGAAAAAAGTTTTTGACCCATGCCTGCAATCAAACTCTAAGCTGGTATACTTGGGGAAAAAGAGGTGTAAATACCCCCCCCCCCCCCCGCTGGGCCCAGATTTCCCTTGAGTTAAGTTCTTCTTTGACAGGTCTCAAGTCCAACTCTTGTATATTTGGGAGAAATATCTGTATATATTCTTTGAGCCCAAACTGACTTTGAAACATTTATTCAATTAATGTTTACAACGGATACTTCAGCTACGATTCTTCGTTAGCGATATTTCGGCCCTTCTTGGCAAGGGTCCTCGTCAGGCTGTCAATCCTCTGGTTCAACTTCGGGGAAGAAAACAAACCTGTAATCATGATTGTGATTACAGGTTTGTTTCTTTCCAGGAGAGCACAGCATTTTCCTACTTTTATTATGAATGAAAAAGATTATTGCCAATCAAAATTTACCGGAGAGGACTTGGCAAAATATCGTGCTGCCGGCTGATCGGGCCAATCACGTTACAGAGATCGGCGTTACCTCGCTGTACGCTCCCGAGTGTGGGAAGCAAATAGTTACTGTCATAAGCAAAATATGCTCTATTGCCAAGGCCCATTCGCAAGTCTTTGCTGGGTTTCTGCAAACAGCAATAGACACTCGCACTTGCTATATACCCAACATACAGGGAGGGTGCATGGGGAGGAAGGTCCTTATTTTTGACCTATGTGTGGAATTGTGGATGAAAATGTGAGTCATCTGATGCGTAAGTGTGCTGAACTGAGTGAATTGCGGAAGTGTTTGGTACATGCCTGTTTGATGAGAAGTGGCTAGTTAAGACAATAATATTGGTGACGGACACTTTGTAAGTATGGAAAGGTTTGGTCTTTGCTCAGGCTATAGAGCATAGAAACAAATTTTTGGAGTTGAATTAAGTAATTTAGTGATGTTTAGTAGCTTGTCAATGACTGTGTTGGTTGTTTTATTTTTATTTTGCTTACTGTTCTTTGCTATGTAGCCTACCTCAGGCTTTTAAGTAATAAAGTTATTATTATTATTATTAAAGCCTAAGGCCCAAGGTGAAATAAATACAACTTTTGAGAGTGCTAGTCCATCTAATTAGTTTGCTGAACATTCTGATTGGCTATAGTGCCAAACAAATTCAGATAGACACAAGCACATCCACATCTTGCTGTTTCAAACAATTCCGACAAACAAGATCACACCCACACCACGATGTTTTGAAAAAAACATCTGTGAAGTAGGTCAGAGTTTTACTTTTTGACATAGTCCGGCACTAGCCAATCAGGAATTTCCACAAAATAATCTGATTGGCGAGAACCCTTGAAAGTTGATTTCACCTGAACACCGGTTTCAGAGCTTGGTCAAACTGGGCTCAAAAAGCCGCCTATTTGACAAAGAACTGATCGTCTCTAGGTGGCTTGAGATTTGATGGGCTTTGTGGCAGCCTGGGGATAATGAGCAGGCTGCAATTAGAGGCCAATTAGGGTTCCTGTAACATAATTATACACGCTGTTTTGCTCTAATTGATCTCCTGAATTTAAAATGACAACATTCAGAATTAGTTGTATCTTTTTCTTTTTGGGACCCCAAAACGTAAGTGGAGGGATAGACCCAGGGGCGTCCTGAGCCTTTCTTCATTGGGGGGGGGGGAACCCAGTAAAAGTTGACCGAATCTGTACCTGATATTGACCGAATTTATAGTATGTAAAATAGTTGCATAGTAAAACACGCCGTCTCTAGCCTTTTACCTTTGGGGGACGTCCAGTTGTGCCAATAGGACTTGGAAATGTGCCGACAAAAACGCATTTGCTGCCAAGCGACAACGTCGTGAACGGTTGTAGACAGGGAAAATTAAAGCACCGCAGGCAACATTTTTTGAATCCGCCTTTTTTTTCTGACAAATTCTAGCTTTTAACGTGGTTCAAGCACCTCAGAATTCCAAGCCGCTAACGCCAACTAAATGACGTACCCTTCTTCTAAATAGTGAAGACCGCTAAATGTGCCGCAGGCGAAATTTTTTGGAAACACTAATGTTCAAAGTTCCTTTCTCCGATCCCAAGGCTACCTATTAAACCACAGAGCTGCCTGGCGAAAAAAGGGTTCATCCAGGATTAAATAAAGTACATTTATTCTGAATTTACAGCAAACAAAAATAAGCTAGTTTTCACGTCAGGAGACGTGCTTATTCCTGAAGTTCTGCAATCATTAGAAGTATAAGTTATACCGAAAAATTAACTTAAAAAATAAGGAGCAGATCGGGAGCGGTATAACGAACGAATTTGGGAATGGATAAGACTCTTGGGAGTACCACCTAAAATAAGAGCTACGAGCTCATATGGCACTTATTACGAGTAGGTGGTACAAGAAAGTAGAAGAGAAATTCACAAAACAGCCTGCCATCCAAAAATGCGGTTCGGACCTAAAATTAGGATATCTAGTTTTCCTCAAGTAAAAAGTTTCCAAAATCACCTCCAAGCTATCGCCAACCTTCCAAGTTTCAACACAAGAAATCCACTCTCTATGTGCGAGACATGCCCAAGATTTCCGGTACCCCCTTCCAGCTCCCCATATACCGCGGCCGAATCTGGTCCGGAGTCCTAACTGGATCATCTGAGGCATTTTCTCTTACCAACTATCTTTCACTCGAATCTAAGCATTTTTTGGGGGAAATTCCGGTACCCCCCCCCCCCACCGTGATCCGGTTCGATCCTTAAAATATGTCATCTGAGGAAAAACAGAGACATGAAGTCTTACTATATAATAAGTTTCATTAAGATCAGATCACCTGTTCGGAAGTTAAAAATACCTCACTTTCGGGACCCCCCCCCCCCCCCTAGATGGTCGGATCTGGGAAACGAATATTCTCAAGTCAATCTGTTCGGGTCCCTTACGTGACTGCCAAGTTTCATCGTCCAAGCACACCAGGAAGTACCAAACTCGCGGGAACACTAGAAATTCGCCCCCCCCAACTCCCCACAGTGAACGGAGGCGGTCCGGATATGTCAATCACGTAGCTAGGGCTTGTGCTTGTTCTTTCCACGAAGTTTCATCCCGATCTCTCCAATCTAAGCGTTTGCCAAGATTTCCGGTTCCCCCCTCCAGCTCCCCCCCAATGTCACCGGATCCGGCCCGGATTTAAACTGGGATGTCTGAGGCACGAGGTCTTTCTATATATCAAGTTTCATTAAGTTCCAATAACCCGTTCGCAAGTTAAAAATACCTTACTTTTCCGGACTCCCCCTACCTCCAGCCCCCCCTCAGATGGTCTGATCGGGGAAACGAACGACTATTCTCAAGTCAATCTATTAGGGTCCCTGACATGCCTGCCAATTTTCATCGTCCCAGCACATCAGGAAACACCGAACTGGCGGGATCACTAGAAACTCGGACCCCCCCCCCCCCCCCCAACACCCCAAAGTGAGCAGATTCGTTCCAGCCATGTCAATCATGTATCTAAGACTTGTGCTTGTTCTTTCCACCAAGTTTCATCCCGATCTATCCACTCTAAGCGTTTTCCAGGATTTCTGGTTTCCCCCTCCAACTCCCCCCCAATGTCACCGGATCCGGTCTGAATTAAAAGTGGGACGTCTGAGACACGAGGTCCTTCCATATATCAAGTTTCATTAAGATCCGATCACCTGTTCGTCAGTTAAAAATACCTCACTTTTCAATTTTTTCCGGATTCCCGATCCCTCCACTCCTCCCCAGATGGTCGGATCGGGAAAGCGACTGTTTCTAATTTAATCTGGTCTGGTCCCTGATGTACCTGCCAAGTTTCACCGTCCTAGCTTATCTGGAAGTTCCCAAACTAGCAAAACCGGGACAGACAGACGGACAGACCGACCAACCGACCGACCGACTGACGGACAGAAACTGCGATCGATATATGGCACTTGGCCGAAAAAACGAATGTGGCTGGTAATAGATGCGGACCAAACAAAAGTCAGGTGAATTACCGAATTCGGTAACGAATTAGAACCAAATGAATCTGATTAATGACTGAATTATGAAGTGGACTCACCGAACGCCGATTGACCGAATGAACAGATGCGGACTTGAGAAAAGTCCAGTGAACAACTAAATTCGCTAACCAATAAGACCAAATAAATACGTTAAATCACCAATTTATGTAGGGACGTACCAAATGCGGTGAGATCGACTCTGACTGAACAAACGTTGGATTAATTGCCAAATTCGATAAAGAATTAGAACCAATAAACACGTTAAATCGCCTAATTTGGAATCGTGGGTACAAAAGATTTTATAAAACAGGCATCACGGCTTCGCTGCGATGCCCGTTTTGACCGAATTTCCGCCTTCGGCGAAAATTTGACCGAATGCCGAAAACGTATGGGGGGGGGGGACGCCCCTGGATAGGCCTCCCTATGACATCGCAAAAGTTGTCCGTCTGTCTGTCCGTCTGTCCGCACGATAACTCTCGAAGGGGATTGAGATATTTTGATGAAACTTGGTGGGAGGATCTTTTGGGTCAAAGTACAGGTCAAATTCGAAGATGGGCTCTGGAGCTCTATATTTGAGGGTGGGGGAGGGGTTTCAAATTAAGGGTCAAACAAAGTATTTTTTGAAAGCTATTGACATAGTTGATTTAGGGGTAAAGAGACATGCTGAATTCGAATATGAAATTTATTTTCTCGCCGGACAAATAGTTCACCCGGAATTCGGCGAAAACCGGAAAATTTGTGAACAGTAAAAGTTTAGTATGAGGTTCATTAAGGGGTCGATTTAAGAGCAAACAGAAGTGCTGAGTCCGAATATGAAATTTACTTATCTCGCCGGACAATTAGTTCGGTTGAATACGACCAAGACTGGAAAATTTGTTAAAAGTAAAAGTTTTATTTAAATTTGATAAAATGTTCGATTTGCGGGTAAGAAGACATGCTGAATTTGCATATGACAATCATTTTCTCACCGGATGTATAGATCGCTCGGAATCCGGCTGAAACTGGACAATTTGTTAAAACTAAAAGTTTCAATCTGTAGTTGATTAGAGGTTGGATGTAGGGGTAAGGAGACATGATGAATTGGTTTTTGAGCTTTATTTTTTTGCCAAACAAGTAGTTTGTCCGGAATCCGGCCGAAACCGGAAGTTGGGCAGAAGTAAGGAAGGAAGGAGAGACGACGTAGGCTGTACGGTGAACCATATGCTGAATCCATATTTGAATATTTGACAGCGCAAAACGGATAGCTGAATATATCTGAACTTGTTGAATTCAGCTGGCGTATCCGGTTTGCACTGTCAAATACGTGGTCTTCTCCGGTTATTACCAGTGGCCTTCGCCTGTTTGTAAATATTAAAAGTAAAAACGTTTAAGAAGTCTTTTGAAGACCGAATATCTACAAGACCGCATTCTCGGGAGCAAACATTAAAATTTTGGATCCCATCGAAACCTTTGGTCTTGTTTCCTTAGGGGAAGTGACGTTGGATAGCTTAGGGGCCTTGGGGATAATGAGCATACTACAATTAGGGGTGTAAAATTGAAACTTAACCAGTTTTGCAACAGTTCATTTTTAATTATGTTGAGCTAGTGTGAAATATCATAATTTTGTTTTCAACATCCCAGGATTATGCTAGGCTCTTGGGAGAAAGGTAAAGAGTTTCGATGCCAAAATGTCATCAGTCACATCCATTTCATGTCTACTGAAGAATAATAAGGAAGCATCTGTTTGACATCTTTTTTATTTTTTTTCAAGTGACCAAAAATTCTTATTTGCATAATGTTAATAGTTAAGAACACAAAAAAATACCACTTTCGTTCTAACTGATCTGACTTTAAAACAGCAATAGTCAGAATTAGGTGTATCTTTTTCTTTTTTCTAATTTACCAACCCGAAAAGCTGCCTTTTCTTGGATCTAGTGTGACCACTTCTGCGCCTAATTCTGCGCAGAAATAAGCCGAGTGTGACCAAGCTCTTACAGTACATCATATCTCGCACACATAGGCTAGACCATACAAAAAAATAACCATAGAGAACATATATGTCTAAATTCAGAACCACTGTGAATACTGACACCAAAAGCCATTATTTCGCTAAAATTACGAGAACAAAAATTATGCGAGTCTGAATAATCTCTATGGAACTACTCACCGGATTAGAATTTCTGTTAACGTTGTTCCTGCAACCTTAAAATTCTTGGCCAATCCAAGGCGAGTCATTGTGAGTTCATATACTTTAACTTTAAAGTCAGTAGTAACCTACAGCGCACCTGCAAATCCAGTACTATACACTGGATACATGTAAGAAGACTCGTGAGTTTCTGGTGGCAGCAGCTAAAGATCAACTTTTTGTCTTGTCTGAAAAATCCATCATTGTCACGTTGTGTATTGCCAAACCCGTGTCTAGTTTTGGCCAAATCCCTGTCAGTGGTTGCAGAGTAGTAAGCTGAGAGTGAATATCCTTATCGCTAATGATTGACCCCATACGACTCGGAGTTACAACAAGACCAAATGTTTCGATGGGATCGCAAAGAGGAATATTTATTGGACTTCTTCATGCAGACAATTGTGTCTTGTGGACTTCATATTGCAGCAGGTCGCTTAAACATGTTATTTATCCCTAAACCAAACCTTCAAGTTATTTTTTAAGTCTTCCGTCCAGCATAGATTCCGACCGGAATTTTAGTAAACTTATCGAACATCACATCACTATTAAACATTCTCTTTTTTTCGAAGTTTGAAGTTGAGCAGCTGTTTCCACTGAATTCAGATACAGAAATTTCTTCTCACGAATTTCCTTTTTAGCCAGAATCCTGACAAACTACTTGTCCGGCAAGCAAATTAAGTTCACGTATGAATTTAGCGCGTATTGTATCGAATATATCTAATCGACTTGAGAATAAAATTTAGTTCTACCAAATCTCAGGTTTTGGCCAGATTCCGGACGATTTACCTTTTCGGCAAGAAAGTAAGTTTCAGACATGGATTCATCATGGTTCCTGACGACTAAATTGACTGTCATAGTAACTTTGACCAATGCTTTTTAGACACTTCATTTCAATACACTCCCCGATCCATAAGTGGCGCATCTAAGATCTTCATTTCTGCCTTAACTCAAACGACCCTCACACCAAGTTTGATCAAAATATCTAAACCCCTTCGACAATTATTGTGCTTACGGACAGACAAACTTGACGAAATCATAGGTTGACTATCCCTAACCACCAGGGATCCCAAAAATAAACAACAATAAGAAGTAAAAAATACATGATGATTCGAGACTAACGCAGTCATTAAACATTAGTTTAATAATGTCCCGCTTTTTTTTCTTGTGTCGGCCAAGTGCCATATACCGATCACTTTTCCGTCAATCGGTTAGTCCGGTATTTGCGAGTTAAGGTACTTCCAGATGCGCTAGGACGATGAAACGTGGCACGCGTATTAGGGAAAAGTCCAAACTAAGTTGGAAATAGTCACTTGCCCGATCCGACCATCGTAGTGGAGGGAGGGTAGCCAGAATCCGGAATATAGTGGCAAGCGTAACTTTCGAAGGGGTGATCGGATCTTAATCAAATCTGATATTTGGAAAGACGCCTTGTCTCAGATGTCCATTTCAAGTCCGGACCGAATCCGATGAATGTGGGGGAGGCGGAGAGGGGGTGGGACCGGAAATCATGTGACACGCTTTAGAGTGGAGGAATCGGGATTAAACTTGGTGGGAGGAACAAGCAGAAGCCTTAGATAACACCATTGACAGAACCGGACCAGATTCGTGCACTGTGGGGGAAGTTGGGGGGGGGGGATTCTGGTGATACGGATTTAAGTTACTTTCAGGTGGGTTAGGACAATGAAACTTGGCAGGAAAATTAGATACCCGACCAAATTAACCTAAAAATAGTCAAGTTCCCCATCAGAACATCGTAGGGGGGAGTGGAGAGAGGGGGAATCCAAAATCTTGAGGTAAGTATAACTTCCGAACGGGTGATCGGGTCAAAATAAAACTTGATACATAGAAAGGTCAGACGTCTCAGATTTCCCGTTTCAAGTCCGGATTGGATCCGGTAAAGGTGGGGGGGGGGGACGAGGGGGAACCGGAAACCTTGTCGCACGCTTCGAGTGGAGCGGTCGGAATGAAACTTGGTGGGAGGAACAAGCACAAGCCCTATGTACATCAGTGACAGAATCGGACCGGATTCGGGCACTGTGATTAGTTAGAATTCCGGTGATCGCAAGTTAAGGTACTTCCAGACGTGCAAGGTCGATGAAACTTGGCTTGAATATTAGAGACTTGAAATGATTGACTTAGAAATAGTCGGTTGCCTGAACCGACCATCGTGGGGGTAGTGGAGGGAGGGAGAATCCTGATTCTTGAGGTATGCATACCTTTTAAACGGGTGATCTGATCTTAATGAAAACTGATATTTGGAAAGACCTCATGTCTCAAATGCCGTATTTGAAGTCCGGATGTAATCCGATGAATGTTGGGGGGGGGGGGATTGGAAGAAACTTGGTTGGAAGAACAAGCAAAAGCCCTAGATACATCAGTGACAGAACCGGACCGGGTTCGAGTACTGTCGGGGGAGTTGGGTGGGGGTCCGGAATTCCGGTGATAGCAAATTAAGGCACTTCCAGATGTGCTAGAATGATTCCTACGAGTCCATGATCATTTTTGCCTAAAGGGTTTTGCTTACAACTGAATTCCTTGTAGTACAAACAGTTCTATTGAGTAAAATATACATGTTCGTTATTGACAAGAGGACGTGTTTCTGATCAAAGGCAGGGGCGGATCCAGGGAGGGGGGAGGGGGGCGATCACCCCCACTAGACGGGCTGTCATTATTGTATTGTTTTTACTGCACTTAGGGAAGTCTGCATTAACGCATGTTCTAACTACTGTAACTAGACTCTAAAACCTTTTTACATTACGGTCATTCCACAGTCTTTTCGTCTGTCAAGCTCGCCTCGATAATTTACCCGGTAAATTTTAGCTAGTTCTCGCCCCCCTGTTCGAGATGCAACGCAACCGGACTTGAAATGTCAAACCAAACATTTCGTTCCAGTGTATAGTGGAATTTGAATGTGTATCTGTCACGAGGACTTTCGTCGTTTAAGCGATATTAATGTCGGGAAAACGCGGACAAAAGACGCTTGACAGCTTTGTCATTTCAAAGTCTCGCAGAACAGATAGTGTAGGCTAACTGTAATCGTAATAAGCCCTTCAACTAGTTCTGTTGGAAGTGGCGCACATGGAAAAATTCCATCGCAAATTCCTGACACTTTGCAATCTTCTGTTAACCCCGTAAGTGTTCAGAGTGATCATCCAACAACACCCCCGCCCCCTACCCTGTTTCCCGAAAACGATATTGAGATCCACATAGGTGCAATACATGCCATTGGCAACTGAATAAAGTGCGAACTTCTGGAGAGGCCATGGACACTGCCGATTGGATACCAAATGCCGCTTTCTGTTCATTTAAAGCGGGGGAAAGACGAAAAAACGCACTTGAACGATTCTCATTTGCAGAGTTTCCACTGGCTTGTATATTCTGCTGCCCATGCAGAAAGGCCTTTTTTTTGCAAATAATGCCCTTTTTTTGTAAGTGGGACTAGCGGCGGTTCAAGCAGACAGGTTGCCCTATAAAAGCTGGTGACAAAGCCTGTCCCAAAATTTGCCAAGTTACTGGGAAAAGATGGAGACCTGACAGTACATGATACTTCCCAGTACCATCGTGACGCAGTAGACGCTGGAAAGTCGTTTCTAAGAGACTACCATTCTCCGCACGAATCTGTAAATAACCGCGTCAACGAACTGCGAATGAAGCAAGTAACCGAAAACAGATATAGGCTTAAGCCGATTCTGGAATCAATCAAATTTCTAGGAAGGCACAATATTCCACTGAGGGGCCATCGGGATGATAGCAGCTTAATGGGATGATGGCAATTAAAGGAACAACTGAACACATCGGAAAAAAACGCTACCTATACCAGCAAAACAACTCAAAACCAGTTGATTGAGTGTTGTGCGAAAGAAGTTATAGGTGTCATTCTAGAGAGAGTAAAGTCAGCAAGGTATTACACCATCATTTTCGATGAGACAATAGATATGTCACATTCGTCGCAACTTAGTTTGGCTCTCTACTACGCCTGCGATAACCATAGAAGCGAGGACTTCATAGGTTTTGTTGACGTTCATCATGCCACCTTTGAAAGTTCTGCTGCAGACGAAGAGCTGACTGTCAACGGAAAAGTGACTGGCCAGCTAGTTCTAAGCCTTTTGGAAGAAATAGGTTTGAATCTACTTGACTGTGTTGGATCAGGATGGATGGGTGTGCAATGATGGTATCAAATAACTGTGGTGCTGCGGTTGAAATTGAGAAAAAAGCTAAACACACGCCTCGTTGTCCCTGCTTTAACCACGCCCTGAACCTTTCCTTGTCAAGAAGCTCAGCTGTTTCGAGGATGAGCCAGGCCGAGTCTTGAGCCAGGAAGCTTGAATTTTTCTTGTAAACAGTTGTCAGTTGATCAAGTACAGTTTTTGGAAGCATTACTGTAATATATGAAAACCACATTTTTGTTAAATAAGAGACCGACAGGGACACTTAAAACGCGAAAAAAAAAACAGCCTTGTGGCCGACAAAAAGGACACTACCCCCACTCTTTTCGGTAAGAATCGCCCCCCCCCCCCCCCCCCCTAGAACGAAAGGCTGGATCCACCCCTGATCAAAGGATACAGTTTTGTAATCCGGAAGGTCCCATGGTCATTTGCACCTTAAGGGTTTTGCTTGCATATGAATCCCTAACCACCTTCAAATGCAGATCTTCATCTCAAAGTGAACAAAAAACTTCTGAAGAACCGATACTACAGCAAATGGTTAACTTAATTCTTCTTCTTTTTTTTAATCACCGTTTGTCCACATCACAGAAACGTGTTTTTAAGTGACCATTGATTTTGCACGTAACTATAATACCACCGACCCATCTCACTGATAAGGTGACTCTTAATTCACATCCCAGTACGAGAACTTGGATCATTGAGCTGGTCTTTCTAGGCCAAAATTGCCCCTATAGGCCAAAATGTTGGATACGACACATGTAGCTATACTGTGTTATCCGACACAATTGTCGTTCTCGGCTCAAAAAGTAGGCCTGGAAAGATTATTAAAAAAAAATAACCATTATAGTTTCTATAGGCTATTCCGCCTATAGTCTGTATAGCCTACGTGACCTAGGCGTATCTTAAGGGAAAAACTAATGTCACGATTGGATTCCAAGCAACACAAGACCAAAGATTTCGATGGGATCCCAAAAGTTCAATATTTGATCCAGACAATTGGGTCTTGTCTTCGCCAGATCCAGTCTTCGCCAGGCTCCTTGAACATCTTTACTATTAAATTTTAGAAACAGATTAAGGTCAAACAGCTAATCATATGAGAAAACCAAGTTCACATATGGATTCAGCATGTGTGTTTACCCCTATAAGTCATATCTATTTTGACAAAACAGATCGAAACTTCCTGCCTTACTTCTGCCAATTTTCCGGTTTCGGCAGAATTCCGGTACTACTTGTCTAGCAAAAAAATAAAGCTCAAAAACGAATTCAGCGTATCTTCTTACTCCTATACCGAACATCTAATCAACTTCAAAGAAAAATTTAACTTCGAACAAATTTCCTGTTTCAGTCGGATTAAAGGCGAACTATATGTCCGGGTAAAAATTGATTGTCATTTACGGATTCAGCATTTCTTCTTACCCGTATGTCGGACACCTAATCCTAATCAACCACAAATACAACTATTGCTTTTTTTCAAATTTTTCAGTTTTGGCCGGATATATGGCGAGAAAATGGTTTTCATAATTTTGTTCAGCATGTCTTCTTACCCCTTAATCGACTATTACCTGTTAAAAATATCTTGTCTGCCCCTTAATTTGAATCCCCTCCCCCACCCCTAAATGTAGGGCTACAGAGCCCATCTACGAAATCGACCTTTCCCTTGACCCAAAGGATCCTCACACCAAGTTTCATCAAAATATCTCATTCCCTTCGAGAGTTATCGTGGTTACAGACGGACAGACGGACAACATTTGCGATGTCATAGGTATTCCTCCACTTACGTTTTGGGATTAAAAAAACTGATTCTAAGGGTACCGCCCTACTACTAGATTTATTTAAAAATTATCACGGTTGCCTTTTGATGGAACTTGGATATGCTCTGCTTTAAAAAACTCCAGAAAAAACTCCTTTTTACGTCTGGCCGACCACTTTGGAGGGAGGTGTGTTGCCAACCCGTGTGTGTTGCTTCTGACTAGAAGACCTGGTAATGGTACAAGCTCCCCTTTTTGAGATCCGAAAACGTAAGTGGAGGGATGTACTTCTGACTTCGTAAAAGTTGTCCGCCGTCTGTCCGTTCCTGTGTCAAACAATATTGTTTCAAGAAGAAATCGAAGACATTGCAAGTGATATTGCCATTCAGGTAGCGAATTGTGCCAGGGTTGGTCACCAAGAACCAGGGTGTATGAGTTACTTCAGGATACTTTGGGTTACTCAGGGTTACTTTGGGTTACTCTTGGTTACATTGGGTTACTTTGGGTTACATTGCACTGGGTTACTTTGGGTTACATTAGTTTACATTGGGTTACTTTGAGATACTTTTGGGTTACTTTCCAGGGTGTACGAAGTTACTTTTGTTGACCAACCCTGGGAATTATGTTTGCGATACGGCTTGATGAAAGCATGGAGAATATCAAAACCAAACACAGAAACAGGCTGACTGGAAAAAATATTGCCGTTAATGACGTCGAGCCGAGATCTGAAAAAATTTTAGCTACAAAGCAGCCTCAGATGTCTCATTGATTTTGTATACTTTTTTACACATGTACGCCTTATCATTTATGGTAGTAAGTACCGTCTTTTTCACGTTCTGAAAAAGGGGGTACGCAACCTTTTTAACCTTGATTAGGTGTACGCGGTACGGAAAAGGTTGGGAACCACTGCTCTAAGGTAGTAAACCGACCCGGAACCAGAGAAGCTGTAGCTTAAAACGCTGTCGATGCTCAACCGGAGGAATAAAGGGAATTACACGAAGCGCAATAGAAGAGGTCAAGTGGACAACCTCATCCTGTTCTGTGCTTTTGTTTTCACTGCACTTAGTCGACTTGCCGGAAATGAGAACATGAGTGAAGTTGACAGTGAAAAAATTAAAAGTGTAATCTCCGAGAAGCGCCAGTAAAGCCTTTTCAGCAATGTGGTATCTTTTGTCGAAGTCTGTTATTCTCGAAGTCTCTTTTCTCTATCGCCGTTATTTATCCGCTTATATCTGACGAGGAATCATTGGTGAACTTCACTTCAAACAAGTCGCTGGTGAGACAGTGGCAAAGAGCCTCCCGAGTGCAAGTGCTTGCAATGTGGTTTAAAGGCACTGGAAGTATGTTTCGTTGGAAAAGAAAATCCCTTTTCCAAGTATAGACTACAGATTGCGAAATAAACAGGCCTAACACTCAAAAACCAAGACCGGTCGCAGCGTTCATATTGAATCAGAAGCTGTTAACAAGATTTTGGTTGCTGTTGGCTCGTCGAGCGGGTACCAAGTGAAGTTTTCCCGAGTTCATTCGCAAATCCACAAATTTAGGAGGTTGGCGAAGTGAAGTAGCGACTAACACGATCATGGAAAATCGTGTGGTGGCAAATTTCATGCCGTTAATCCGAATAATCTGGTTGCAATTGCGCCAATCACAACATCGACACTTTCGTAACAAATCCCTGCAAGACTGTTCAGTCGACCCCCAAAATCGATATGACGAGATATGACGGAGTGTTCGGGCTTGTAAACATTTCCGGGGATCCTATTGTTCTGAAAGACAGTAGTGGATGTCATGAGTGGATAGAGAATTCAGTTACGAAGAGTTTTGTCGGCGCAAACATGCTGTATTTTTTAATTTTGAAGCCATTTCTGTCACTCTGACCTGGAATTCATAGTCCTCTCTGGCGGATTCGGTGAAAGAATTAAGGTGCTAAAACTGGTCCCATCCAAAATGACTTTTAATCCGAACCTGGACTGCGAATCTACCTTATACAGCACAGATGAAGACGTAGACACGCGTGTGGCTGTCCATGTCTCCGAATGCTGCGAAGTAACTGTTGAAGTAAATCATACAGCCATTGTAGTCATTCTGTTACAGAACTAAGGCGATCTATTCCTATGCAGATGTTACCCGGTCTATGAACCCGAGGTCTGAGAACAGACAATCATGGGCTGTCGAAGTATATGGCTGCTTCTATACTTTTTCAGCGCATGCCAGACCGTGCTACGTTCCTTGGAAAAAATCTAGTACAAAGAAAGCAGTATGATAATCTTGTTAAGACGCAGTCACACGTTACTTCACCGGTTGCAACCACCAGCGAAGGCTAACAGACAAATATGGTTCGATATCGCTTAGAAATCCAAGTTCCCATTATTAGTCCTTAGTCCCCTCAGTGATATATGCCGAAGTCTCAGGCCTAGCCGGATGGTTTGATATCGGAGTAGAGTCCACGACTTTCGCCGAGGACAGCAATGGTCCGACTATGCCTGCTAGAAAATGGATATTGTTAAATATTATTTGAGCCCAAGCTGGCTTTTCATTCAACATTTATTCAAACAATCTTTACAGCGGATACGTCAGCTACGATTCTTCGTCAGCGATATTTCGGCCCTTCTTGGCAAGGGATATTGTTTATCCATACTTCCAATACTCCTCATATATTTTTTTTTTGTCACCCCTTTTTCTTCTTCTTGTTTGTCCCGCAAAAAAAAACAAAAAACAAAACCTCCAACCTAAGTAGGACTCCATCTACCTTCTAGTGCCCCCGACCGCGCAACGACTGGTCGGCTAACCCTTCGACCCCGGCATAGTGATATATGCCGAACTCTCAGGCCTAGTCGGATGGTTTAATTTCGGAGTAGAGTCCACGACCCCCACCCACTCCCTCCATTACCTTCCTTTCCAATCCTCAACCTACAACCCCAAACCCAAAACAAAAGTACTGTCAGAACTTACCATATTAAATCACATACACTGTTGTGACTTACCATTACCAAAACGTGATAAAGTACAATCAAAATTGACTGAAACCAACAACAAGTGAATTCCGATAAAAATAAAAAGTTATAAAAGCATGAGCACAAAAACAAAGCAGACAAACACATAAACCAAAACTGAATACAGAAAACTGAAATTATATTTAATCTCCCGACCGTCGTTGATTTGCTGGATCAATCGGACATAGGAGACAAATAGCAACTGAATTATTGCGGAATGATTCAAGGAAGTCGAATAATGCACAAACCAACCACTAGAAACGAGCCGACAGAAGAGAAGCAGTGCTGCAAAACCAGCAGGCACTTACCGAACACCCGAGCCTGAAAGAGTATAACTTGACATTGAAGTAGTTTTAATAATTAGAAAGAACTTTAATACATTAACAAAGAGACGAGGTTTTCAAATAGAAGAAGTGAAGATGCAACCACTGAATGAACCTGCAGCTGTACATTCCCTCTCAAGAAACTAATGTATGGACTGTGTCCAATTTAAGTTGGGGAGATTGTAAAGATATGAAAAGTTAATTATAATTTAGTGTTACATTTGTGATAATTTATATGTGGGCGTGACCCAAGCAAATGACCCTTAGACATGTCCGACAAGGGTCTTCAGAAGAGAATGGTTTATTGTCACCTACATCATGGTAGATCTCAGTCTGCCGTCTGCAACTTGGTAGCTCTTAGTACCTCCATAGTCCTACCGTCTACCCACGTCCATAGTCAGCCGTCTCCCAACATGCCTAACGACAAAAAACAAGAAACTCGACTACCGACCTACCCAAATTCCCACAAGACCAGTAAAGTAAGAAATCATGTGTGCCACACAATTATACCAAATTCCCACAAGACCAGTAAAGTAAGAAATTACGTGTACCACCTAATTATACCTTGTGAATAAACTGATTATAGTAGTTCGAACGCCAAGCTTCGAAGCTCTCGGCAATCACCTGTAGAGGGGCTACGCACGCTACTGCACCACCAAGAGAGTAACACGGGAATATTTATTGGACTTCTTCATGCTTCAATCATGGCTTGTGGACGGTAGCAGTGTTCCACCGCCACAATATGTTTACCGCCACCTTTCCATTCAGGTAGCGCAGGTAGCCTGTGCAGGTAGTTTCAGATTTTGTTCTTTAAATGCGAAAAGGGTGTTGACCGCCACTCAGGAAATCTTACCTCCCCATGTGGATTAGTTCGTCCAGAGGGTATAGGGTCAAATCTTTCTTCAATATTTCCATCCAGCGTAGAATTCGGAATTTTAGTAAGCTCATGGAAAACATCACATCACTATTCAATATTCTCTTTATTTCTATGTTTGGAGTTGAGCAGCTACCTATCAGCGTGTTTTCCTATCCCTATTTCCACACTGGAAGTGAATTCAGATAGATAAATTTCTGCTCACGAATTTCCCTTTTAGCCAGATTCCTGCCAAAGAACTTGTCCGACAAACAAATTAAAGGAGTTGTATCATAAGCATTTTAGCACCTGTAACGTCTCGAACCCCCCCACCCAAGATGAAGACACGACTCGATCCGACCGATGGGCCATCTAGTGGCGCGGGTCGGAAGCGCCCGACGTGGGGAGGATAGAATCACAGTTTGAATGCTTTTATTGTAGCAGGCATATGGAAAATGTGTAGAAAAATTAAGCTAATTATTTGCACTATCGATTTCTTTAAGCATTTTGTTTTCTGTTTTTTCTTGTTAGAATTAAGAATTAAGGATGTAAACTAGATCACAACAGACAAAACCGTAAATTATACAAAATTCGTTATAGTGATTTCTCGAAGACTCAATGGCAGATTGGCGTTCAGGAGTAAATTTTTCAAGTAATTTGTGCATAACGTTGGCTACAGAGGATTTTTGGAAAACAAAGGTAAGTGTCTTCGTAAAAAGCCGACTCATCGAAAAATGATGGTGTCACCCACCTTCTAGGCCCACATGAATCAAAGACTTCAAGTTCACGTATGAATTCAGTGTGAACTATATCGAACATATCTAATCGACTGGAGGGTAAAATTTACTTCTACCAAATTTCAGCTTTTTGGCCGGATTCTAGTCGAATTATTTTTTCTAAAAGAAAATAAGTTTCAGACATGGATTCAGCTCACGAAAGCAACTGTTAGCTTTGAGAAATGCTTTATAAGACACTTCATTTAAATACACTCCCCCATCCATGAACGGCGCATCTAAGCCAGAGGCCTTCCTAGCAAAAATGTTGGGGTTATTTACCGACTGGCTGGTCATTTTTACCGACTGATTCTGCAGGAAAAACCACTGACTTTCAGAAAACCCTACTATTGTTAAGAAAAACTTACTGTCTGTGAAATTGACTGATTTTCAAAAATACAGACTCATTTCATAAACAAGAGTTGGAAGCTCATATGGCTCTTGCAAGGCTGGGTCAGAGGATTAAAGCAGGAATTCGTCAGTTTGTGGGTTTGTTATGATCATTTGTAAGCAAAACCCTTGAGATAAGAATGGTCATGGTTTCTTGGAAATCACGAGAATGTCTTGTTCCTAAAAACTATTTTTTTTTTGCATTTGGTCGTGATGAAGCGCACTTTAATGCGCTAGAGATTCATCTCTAATGAACACTCTTTAAACACAAATGATGATAAGCTCATTGGAATCATGATAAGGTATATCTTGCTCAAAATTGTAGTTTTTGGGATCCCAAAACGTAAGTAGAGGGATACCTATGACATCGCAAAAGTTGTCCCTCTGTCCGCACGATAGCTCTCGAAGGGATTGAGATATTTTGATGAAACTTGGTGGGAGGATTCTTTGGATTAAAGTACAGGTCAAGTTCGAAGATGGGCTCTGTAGCCCTATATACTTGAGGATGGGCGAGGGGTTTCAAATTAAGGGGCACAACAAATATTTTTTTAAAGCTATTGAGATAGTTGATTTAGGGGTAAGGAAACATGCTGAATTCGAATATGAAACTTATTTTCTCGCCGGACAAATAGTTCACCCGGAATCCGGCGAAAACCGGAAAATTTGTGAAAAGCAAAAGTTTAATATGAAGTTGATTAGAGGTTCGATTTATAAATATTCTTTGAGCCCAAGCTGACTTTGAAACTTTTATTCAAACAATGTTTGCAACGGATACGTCAGCTAGGATTTTTCAACAGCGACATTTCGGCCCTTCTTGGCAAGGGTCCTCGTCAGGCTGTCAATCTTCTGGTTCAACTTCGGGGAAGGAAACAAACCTGTAATAAATAACTGAAGCTTCTACCGATTATAAATATCTTATTAAAGTAAATTATCTTCAATTACCACTATAATGAAAAAACTAGTCCTCAGATTTAATTTTTGACAACGACGCTGCTTTTGCTGCACGATTGGGGCGATGACAGGAAAGGGTTTTTTCTGCATTTTGATCAACTTCGGTTTTTTCATTAATAAGGGGCTGAAAACTTAAATATTATTTTATTAATGACCTCGTTCTACGTTTCTATTATGATTACTTGCCTGAATCTATTACTTTGAATAATCACTGCACGGAAAAACTAGTGCTGAGATTTAATTTTTGACACGGCTGCTGTTTTTGCTGCACGATTGGGGCGACGGCAGGAAATATTTTTTTCTGCATTTTGATCGACTTCGGTTTTGTTGTTAATAAGGGACTGAGGCTTAAATTTTCTTCCCTTAATAACCCCGTTCCATGTTTCCGGTAAAGAGTACTCGCCTGTATCTCGGTTAATGCCTGTTCGGTTTTTCTTTATCTCAACGGCTTCTCGAATGGTTTGATGGAGTCCGGTGCACGTTGCAAGAATTTGGGCTTTCTCAACATACACTGAATGGGATGGGTTTTCGAAAATATGTTCTGCAAGTGCAGATTTGAAAGTATAGTTATGACGGTGTCCGTTGGAGAGGGCGTGGTCAATTTCTTGCTCATGCTCTGCAAGTCGTTTTCCGAAAGTTCTCTCTGTCCTTCCTACGTAACACTTTCCGCAATCACAAGGTATTGAATAAATGCCTCTTTGGTACTGATTTGGGACTTCATCTTTTCCGGAGTTTAGGTAGGACAGCAAAGTATTTTGGGTTCTGTGAAAGACTTGGATGTTGTATTTTTTCAAACTTTTGGACAATTTTTCGGTTACTCCGCGGACGTACGGAAGGTAAACGCGGGCATTTTTTTCTTCTGCCTCACCATTACTAGTAGAACTTACAAGATCTTTGGGGGATGAATGCAGCTTCAGTCGTCTTCTGATGATCTGTTCAACCAGTTGAATGGGGTATTTGTTTCCAAACAGGACGTCCCGAATGTGGCAAAGTTCGTCATCTAGGAGATTTTTGTTGCAAATTTTGATGGCTCGGTCGACTAGTGAGATAACTACTCCACGTTTCACATATTCTGGCTGGTAAGAATCATATGGAAGGTATCGATCGTTGTGGGTGGGTTTTCTGTAGACTGAGCAGACAAAACTTCCTTCACTGTTAGCAATCAAAACATCTAGGTACGGCAGCTTCTGTGCATCATTTTCAAATTCAATCGTGAACTGGATAGTCGGTTGAATTGAGTTTAAAGTGTCAACGAAACTCACAATGTCTGTTTTTTGGCCTTCCCATGCTGTGAAACCATCATCAACATAACGTTTGTAGAAACTTGGAACCATCGGCGCGATACTGAAAGCGATTTCTTCAATTTTCCTTAGCGTTAATTCGGCGAGTCCCTGCGAAATAGAGCTCCCCATCGCTGCTCCTTCATGCTGCCAGAAGTTGAACCAGAAGATTGACAGCCTGACGAGGACCCTTGCCAAGAAGGGCCGAAATATCGCTGATGAAAAATCATAGCTGACGTATCCGTTGCAAATATTGTTTGAATAAATGGTTCGATTTAGGTACAAGGAGACGTGCTGAGTCCCAATATGAAATTTATTTTCTCGCGGGACAATTAGTTAGGCCGGAATCCGGCCAAAACCGGAGAATTTGTTAAATGTTACTTTTATTTAAATTTGATAAGATGTTCGATTTGCGGGTAAGAAGACATGCCAAATTCGCAAATGACAATCATTTTCTCACCGATGTATACATCGATCGGAATCCGGTTGAAACCGGAAAATTTGTTAAACGTAAAAGTTTAATCTGAAGTTGATTAGAGGTTAGATGTAGGGGTAAGCAGACATGCTGAATTCGTTTTTGAGCTTTAGTTTTTTGCCAGACAAGTAGTTTGTCCGGAATCCAGTCGAAACCGGAAGTTGGGCAGAAGTAAGGAATAGGGTAATCCATATGCTGAATCCATATTTGAATATTTGACAGCGCAAAACGGATATCTGAATATATATGACCTTGTTGAAATTCAACTGGCGTATCCGGTTTGCACTGTCAAATACGAACTCGGTCTTCTCCGATTATTACCATTGGCATTAACCTGTTTTTAAATGTTAAAAGTAAAAATGTTTAAGAAGTCTGTTGAAGACCGAATATCTACAAGACCGCATTCTCGGGAGAAAACATCAAATTTCGGGATCCCTTCGATACCTTTGGTCTTGTTATTTTAATAAATTCCGTTCTAAGCAAAACCCTCGAGGCAAAAATGATCATCGGCCCTTGGGGAGCATGAATAAATATCTATTCAAACAATGTTTACAACGGATATACGCCAGATACGATTCTTCACCAATTTCGGCCCTTCTTGGCAAGGGTCCTGGTCAGGCTGTCAATCTTCTTGTTCAACGTCGGGGAAGGAAACAAACCTGTAAAACCTGTACAGGTTTTTTACAGGTTTGTATGTCAAGTTTCTAATGTTCAAGCCAAGTTCCATCGTCCTAGCACATCTGGAAATACCTTAACTCGCGATAGCCGGAATTCCAGACTCCCCCCTCTAGCTTCTCCCACAGTGCCCAAATCCGATCCGGTTCTGTCACTGGCGTATCTAGCTCTTGTGCTTGTCCTTCCCACCAAGTTTCATCCAAATCGCTCCACTCTAAGATTTCCAGAATGTGTGTGGGGGGGGGGGGGCAAATTCATCGGATCCGGTCCAGACTTTAAATGGGTCATCCGAGACACGAGGTATTTCCAAATTTCAAGTTTCGTTAAGATCCGATCACCCGTTCCACTGTTATATATTCCTCAAGATTCCGGATGCCCGCTCCCTGCACTCCCCTCACGGTGGTCGGATCGGTAGATTGACTATTTCCAGGTTAATCCGATCGGATCCCTGACTTGCCTGCCAAGTTTTATTGTCCTAGCCCACCTGGAAGTAACTTAACTCCTTATCAGCGGAATTCCGGACCCCCCTCCAACTCCCCCACACTGCAGGAATCCGATCCGGTTCTGTGCTTGTTCCTCGCACCAAGTCTCATCCCGATCGCTCCACTCTAAGCGTGTCACATGATTTCCGGTTCCCCCCTCCAACCCCCCGCCCCACATTCATCGGATTCGGTCCGGACTTGAAACAGGACATCTAAGACTTAAAAAATGATGTTTCCAAACATCAAGTTTCATTAAGATCCGATCACGCGTTCGAAAGTTGCACCCAGGAGCGAGCGACTTCAGTGCACCCAACCAAATATACAGGAGTCTTTTGAAAAACAGCTAGACCTTGCTCTTTCAAATAAGTTGAAATCTTACCTGTTTGTGTCGCCAAGTGTCATTCACTCAATAATTCTAAAATTAAAGAAAAAATCATCTTCTGGTGTTGACTCTATTACAGCAAGGCACCTACAACTTGCAGGTCCTTTAACCGAGCAACATCTAGCTCTACTGTTTCAGATGATCCTGGTTCGCGGTGTGGTCCCTATGCAATTTTGTATCGGACACATAACTCCCATCCTTAAAAAGGGTAAAAAAGACGCTTCCATGTGCAGTTCTTATTGCCCCATTACTGTCTTGTGTACTACGTTCAAGCTCTTTGAGTCATTCCTGATAAGAGACATTGACGAAAAATGTTCCGCCCTCCTCGCCAGTTCGGGTACCAGCGAGGTTTCGGTAGAGAGCATGCTCTCTTTCTACTTACAAATGTGCTAAAGGACATTGAAGACCGAGGTGAATTTTTTATTTTATGTGCACTTGATGCCGCAAGAGCCTTTGACTCATGTATATTCGTGCAGGTTTTGCTTGATGCCAATAAGAAAGGTGTTGATGCTGCGGTAATTATTTGTCTAAGATATATGTACAGAAACCTGAAAGCTAAAATTAGAGATGGTAGTCTGCTATTCCAAATCCTGAAAGGTGTTCGCCAAGGAGCTCTGACCTCCCCCATAATTTTATTCAATAAGTGTGTCAATGGTGCAGAGGATAAGTTAAATTGCACTTTTATATTTAGGGGACTTTTGAGCGTCTCCAAGAAGAGTATAAGGATATTGGTTTGAGCTTTAACACTGATAAGACAGTTGTTTTACCGTTTTATTACAAAAGAAACAGACGTTCAATAAGTCTATCGGGCCCTGAAGTTCCTTTCGCTAGCAGTCTTACTTACCTGGGTATGCCTGTTGGAGCGAATCTGAAAGAAACTGCAAACCTGCACTGAAAAATTATGCTCGAAAGATCCGCGCCGCCCGTAAGGAAAATCTCCACATCGAAAATCTCCACATCGAATGCCATTTTACGCCTCGAATCGAGGACGAAACGGCATTTTTCGTACCGAAATGCGGGCGAAAGTATAGCGAGGACGAATATCGATGGCGAATTGTACTTCGACCCACATTTTCGCTGCGGGAGATCTCGTGATCGCTATCGTGTTTAGTAAAGGGCCAAGGCGGATTTCCCTTCGACCTTAGTTTTCGCTACGAGAAAGATGGCGAAAGACAGGGTGATTCTATCTCCGCCTCATATTTGGCGAAGGGCGAGGGTGTATTCAACTTCGGCTTTGTTTTCGCTGCAAAGATGGTAGCAAAACATCAGAGAGATTTCACCTCTGCCTCGTTTTTGGTGAAGTGCGAGGGCGACCTTATAGTTTCACTGCGAAGTTGCCACCAGGTGATAGTGATTGACGAGATGCAGGCAGTTGTATTGGGTGAGCAATGAGAAAGAATATTTGACGGTGCAAAACGGATAAGTCAGTTACATTTTATTAGAGCTATATTTCGGCCCTTCTTGGCAAGCGCCCCATTCAGGCTCAAGCCGCACAAGCTGGAAAATGAACAGTCATTTTCCCGCTCATTTTTCAGAATTTTCCATTTTCCAGGCAGTTCATTTTCCAGCTTGAGCGGCTTGAGCCTGAAGAGTACCCTAGCGAAGAAGGGCCGAAATATAGATCTAAGAATATGTAGCAGACATATCCATTTTCCACCGTCAAATATAATTCGCAGTCAGCTCGGGCGGAAGAAATATCTATAATGAGACTAATGAGAGAGAACTACTTTCGAGCTTTACGTTTGCCAGAAACCTAGGAGCAAAGAGCAATCCAGTCCGATTTTATGTATCACTATATGAATCAAATCCAATCTACGCAGTATGTGGTACCTTATTTCCTATATTGCTTGTTTCAAGACAGGAAAAAAAAAAAAAAATTTTGTAAAAAACACGGAAATGCTTTAATTTAAGGAAGTACAGCTATATTTTCAAAACTATGGACGGCAAGTCCATAGTTTTGAAAATATAGCTGTATTGTGAAGTTCAAAAAATTTCAGAAGCGGCTTCTGAGTTAGAACCTTGTTCGATCGTGCAAAAGCATCACCCAACAAATTTTGAGAGTTACTAGTCCTAAATCGATATTTTTGGGAAACTATTTTTGTCTTCTATATTGAGTATAATTTTATGTACACCTTTAGTTCAACCGAAAGTTTATGGCCCTACTGCCTGGATTTGTGACACAGTTCAATATTTGATCCATGGAATACGATTTTCTGTTTCTTGTTGAGGGCGATTGTAACCAACATCATTTGGTTTCGACCTCATAAAGCTCACTGCGAAAAACAGGGTAGTTTTTGTGTCAAAGTGTACGAGGATGATTTGCTACCAAATTAGGCGAGAGACAAAACGAGGTAGTTTCTGTTTCAAATGTACGAGGTCGTTTTGACCCAATACGACCTCGTTTTGGGTCCTCAAATTTGAGGTCACCTCAAATTTGAGGTGAAAAATGAGAGCGAAAACGGCCTAGTTTGTGTTTCAAATGTACGAGGCCGTTTTGACCCAGATTTGAGGTGAAAAAGAGAGCGAAAACGACCTAGTTTGTGTTTCAATGTATGAGGCCGTTCTGACCTAGATACGAGGTATACATTTTCCGTACGGGCGCATATGCATCCCTGGCTTCAAACGTTTCGTATCTGAGTACATCACACCGATCTCAGTTATATCAAGGTTATATAATAGCCTATGTTTACAGTTGTTAACAGTTGTTTACAGTTTTTAATGATCGTGAAGAATTGGAAACAATTGTACGACTTAATTATTTCCATACGGGAAGATTCGTAGCTGACGTATCCGTTGTATACATTATTTGAATATATGTTTTTAACTTGACGATAACGGGAGATAAAGAGATGAAATTCCTTTGCGCTTTTGCATCATAGGTATTGGGGATTTGTATGTGGAGTTGGACCACCCCTTACCCTCCCTGTTCATGGGCAAGTGTAACCCATTGGCCAATGCGTTAAGTTTTTGACCCGTGACAGGGATCAAACGCTAAGCTGGTACAGTCGAATATATTTATGTCTAGATACGAAATCTGATGGATACCTACCCCCCCCCCCCCTCCACCCTCTCGTTCATGGGTAACTGGGCCCAGGTTTCTTTCTCTATGACACGTCTCGAGTTCAACTCTTGAATAATTGGCAATAGCAACAAATAAGACCACGTGTCGTACCTTAATCTGAGAAATGGGGGATTAGGCTGCTACGATTAGTTTACTGTACTTGTTTGTTATTACCTTGCTAATAGAAAACAGGTTTAAAGGGTCAGACTGCCTAGCAAGACATTGAGCATCTAAACTGAAACCGTTATTGCAAGATCTTGAAGATCTTCTTTGGATTTCTAAATGCGGTTTGTTTACATTAAAAGCTCTTAAACTGTTGATTTGAAAATATGTTGTTTCAATCTTTTTGTGGTTATTGGGGATGTGAAATGTCGTGGTTCTAACACTTTTTTTTTAGAAGATGTAATAAAGATTTTACTTTCACAATCCACGTCTGAGCGCTTGCGCACGTTTTCTTCTGTATATCTCTTTGTCTCTTGTTTGCTGTTTTTGTTCTTGTGTTGCCTAATAATCGAGCTATTTTCTCCATCCGGCATGGCACAGAAATCTAATTTCTTTCGACTGTTTGCGAATAAAACACTATAAAAGTTTTCGGAAGCTGTGGCTATTAGCATGGTTGTTTTCATTTCGACGGAACAGTGGCAAACATATTCTGGGCAAGTTGCGCGGTTTCCATTGCTTCCTTCCCAAACCTTGGTCCATCAGATCCGTGATAGTTGCATAACAACTTCGACCTAGAAAAAAATAACAGGAGGAAGGATCACTTTTACTGGGCCCAATCAAATGAAAAGATTCCTTCGACATTGCTTAAATCGTAAGACAATGTCATACCGCTAGAACGGGTTGTACGTTTCTCGTCTACTTCCAGAACGTTCCCTAGAAGAAAGTCCTACCAAATAGGTCCTCGACCAAAAAAGATCTTCTCCGACGTCCTCAACCATAAGCGTCAGGCAACACAGAATGCCCGTGAATCTGTCTGTTGTCTATCTGTTAAAATTTTGGTATGGTCATTCTTTAGTAAGGTTCAGAAGGCAAGGTAGCTTGTCAGAGATTATTCCTGTCCGAACTGGTTCGCCAAGGGGGAGTCTTATCTCCCATCCAAAATAGATCTTGGGCCCCGTTGCTCAAATCTCGGATAAGGCAATGTCATATAGCTTGTCTCGGGAAAGGTATGAAATCTTCCTATGAACCACAGATATTCTAACCTTGACTTTTATCAAGGTTTATAAAGATACCGTATCAACCTACAGAGATGTCCATACTTTTGTCAAGGTTGATACGACCAAACGAAGCCGAATCAACGTCGTTAGAAGTGCATTGAGCAGTTTTCCTCAAATACTGAAAGGTAGAAGCTGACCTCTAAAAAGAAACATAAAAAACATTGCAGAAAGAAAATATTTAAAGTTTAACTGAAAAGGTAGCTTATTTTTACATCTGATATTTCAATATACAAGTTATTTTGACTAATATAAGGGATTTGTATTTTTCACCCGGGGCTTCAGTAATAACGTTCAGAGTGTCTGCTGCTTGCACGACAACCCAAAATTCATCCAGACGCGGAGAATTGGAATTTCAACAAAGGCCTGCATTTCCAGGGCTAACGATGCGACATCAGAGACGTTACGGCTGTAGAAAAGTAGGAAAATTATTTTAGGATATGTCTTGAAAGGAATCTGACATTTTTCTTAAATTTTTCGGCAACGGCTTACATTTGTAGTTGGTAAATATTTCAAGCGTAGAGGGCATCATTCGGGTATTATTCAATGAAATCGATTATCGATTACAACATGTTTCTGCAATCCCGCTCCCGCCAGCCACGGTCGTCGGGTCGGGGAAGTGACTATTTCAAAGTTGTTTTGTCAGGTCCCTAATATGCCTGCCAAGTTTCATCGTCCTAGCACTTATGGAAGTTGCCTAACTCGAAAGCAGTGGACCGACCGGAAAGTGATCGGTATATTTGGCACTCGAGCGGAGCTGCAAGTGCCATACAAAGGAATTCTTTGGGTCGACATATCAAATAATTATTATGTTTCGGGATCCCACAGCGGCGTTTAGCCTTGTTACTCGAATTTTTTTCAGATTTTCGCAAATTTTCACGTTCGAATGTGCGTGTCGGTAAGTGACACTTTTACTCGACAAGTGAATCAGCGAACTCGTTGATTCACGTACTTCAATGACTGCGAAAAATTAGCACCCAAACCGTCATTTAAATGTAACTTAGTGTCAGTCTCTCAACCCAATTCCCGCTGACGACCTCTGAGACATAGATAAACATTGCACAGAGCGACTCCTTTGACTTTGACCTGTTCACCGACAAAAACCCGTTCTGAATCTGCCATAACGAGTTTCGGCTGCACTTCTGCGACCCTTCATCAGCCAACTGACGGGTTGGCGAACTCTTAAACCTGTTGCCACTGTTGTGATGCGAGAATAAGGATTGCGAAAGAAAATTCACGTTTCGGATTTGGCGATTTAAACAAGACTAAAGCTCTTTGTGGGATCCCAAACCAAAGATAATGAGTTCAGTCAAATGACGGCTTACCGACGAAACGTTCCTATTGCGATAACAACCCCAGAACAAAACGTCCCCATTTCAAAACGTCCCAATGGCAAAAAATCCTCATGTCGAAACCCAAAGCATGGATTCTGAAGTTCGCCTTGGTCTTCAGGCGTTTGATCGAGGCATAGGAAAACTTTATAGGCAGGAAAGAGCAGACGTAGGACCAGTTACTAGGTTACAGATCTGCACCGTTTTCATTTCAAAATATTTCGGGCAACTGTAGCTGTTTGCGAACTATACCCCTGCATGGTCGGCGCGACGGCCGTTCATGCTGGAGGTCACGGGTTCAAACCGCTCCCGAGGAGCATTTTGTCTTTCAGGCTTTTACTACCCTACAACGGGGGCCAAGGACTGGGCAGAGCGTATGACACAGGCCGTGTGTAGTGAATTTGGGTATCACGTCTAACGGAAATTCCAAGCACTGAACAACCCTGGCAACGGCTGTGCTCTGAGAGTTATCCTTAAAGACGGTCTCAAAACACACTGTTTGTGCCTAAAACCAACTTTAATCTTTATTTCATGAAACCTGTAACTATAACGAGCTACAGGAACAGTGATCTAGCTCGAGATAAATTCAGAAGTCCTAGACTTGTAAATTAGAAAATTGCTTTCTGGATGTCACGGTAAAAGCCCCTTGTACAAGTTCCATCTTTCTACGATTATGACCGCTCTGGCCAATGACTAGGGGTATCGGGTAGCCAAAGACCATTGTATAGGTCTGTGTTTGCAGTCAACTACAATTTCTAAGCCTAACATTAAATTTATGTTATTTTGGTGTGAGTATTAAACTCTGCAGCAAGTACTTTTGAGTTCTTATATTCTTATTTTTTATATGCCATTACCGTAAGTATTTTGTTTGGAGGGTTAATTCCTCAAAAGAACCGGCGATAGACAAGGGGGTCGAACGATATCCGGAATATCTACAAAGCGCTGACTAGGCTGGAAGCCTACCTTAATGTTTCCGACAATTTCACTTTGACGAGGCCAAGTCTCTCCTCAGGTTTTCCGAGCTGGTTGGATTCTACGACAACCACCTTGCAGAAACTCTTCAGCTTGCTATTTGCTCGTCGGAGTAGTTTAGCCTCATCTCGTACGAGCTTGGTGATCTTCCTTCGAAGGAGTCTGAAACAGATGTCTCCTAGTAAGACTTGCGACACATTTCGAAGTTCTTTTACCAAAGCAAAAGCAAAGCAAGGAGACTTGGAGTATGCAAACCATTAAACGGCACGCTGTCTTACATATAATACTAACGCAACCTACTTCCATAATTACTCCATATTTCTAAACCCGGAGACCCCAATTTCTTACGGTACATTCTAACCTCTCTAACAAAACCACGCTGATTTTCTCACTCGCCATGTTTTGCTACCTTCGATGTGTGTCACGCTGTCGACGGTTGTCTGCGAGAAGTTTTTCCATCAGAAAAAAAGGTTATATATTTTTTCCCTGTTTTTGCTTTAAGTCATCAGGTCTCGGAAAAGGCTTAAGACAGCCAAAACCGTGGGTTATTTGTTCAAAGCACAGCCTAATTTTAAAGCATTCAATTATTTTAAAATCTTTTGCGGATGACACAGCAATTTTAGTTAAAGGGAAAACATTACAGGAATTGGTACACAACGTAAACAGAGCGCTCCGAGGTCTACATGTTTTCGTGTCCGAGAGTTTACTGGAAGTGAATGCTAAAAAGACCAATCATATGATGTTCAAAAGAACTGGAACACATGAAGAACTGCCACAGCCAATAACATTCAATGGAGTGATACTTGAACGAACAGAAGAAACATGTTATCTGGGATTTATAATAGATTGTAATTTATCTTGGAAAGCACAGTGATCTTTTGTCTTCGAGTGTCAGAGGAGTTGGAACGCTGCGCCGTTTCAAAAATATATTTCCCACCAGCGTTCTTATTAGGTTATACCATTCATTAATGACACCTTACATTTGTTACGGTTGTTCACTTTGTGCTAGCAATTTTTACGGTAATTACAAGAAAATATAGATACAGCAAAACAAAGCTCTACGGGCAATAGGTAAGTCTGAAAGAGATGTTATGAGTTGTGATTCTATATTTCGAAAGTATAATATTTTAAATGTTGGACAAATTAGAGATTACCAGATTGGAACGTTTGTATACCAGAGTCTGTACGGACTTGGCACAAAAAGCCAAGCGAGAAACACTATACACGTTCGGGCTTCGTCATAAGGCATATGGGATATCGATCGAACCGCAGGTTGGAATTCGATTCCTTGTGACATCCAGAATGCGGTAAGTTTAGCTCAGTTCAAGGACCGACTAAAAAATTATTTCTTGGCATCCTTCATTGCTTTTTGTTCTTCCTCTTTCAGTTTTCTTCTCTTTTTTGAAGAAGTATGTGAAAATTAATGTAATGTGAATTTTTTTTTTTTTTTTTTTACTGCCCATACAGGCCCATTCGGGCTTTCCTGCAGTCAGAAGTATCAAATACGTGTATTTAGGACGTTAAAAAGGATGGATAAAGGAACACAAGACCTTCAGCTGCTGTTTAAAATTTCTTTATGCCAGGCCAGGGTTTGGTTCCGAATAGTTTCCTCTTAGGTACTGTAACATCGGTGATTAGCGAGGGAAAGACGCAGACCTTTGCAGAAGCAATTACAGTTTCTTGTACCATAAGCACAATCTTCGAATTCGTCCTTCTTCCAGAATTAGTTGAAAAATGCCGCTTTGGTTCAATGCAGTTTGAATTCGGTTCGAGCGCCAGTTGTGCGCACGCTCATCACGTACTGATGAAGCAGGCTAGCCGCGACAAGTCTGCTATTCATGTATGTGCTTTTGACAATATAACGCATTCTCAGGCCCTATTTTCTCGTATTACTTCTGGCGTGAATCTGTCTGTTGTCTATCTGTTAAAATTTTGGTATGGTCATACTTCAGTAAGGTTCAGAAGGCAAGGTAGCTTGTCACAGGTTATTCCTGTCCGAACTGGTTCGCCAAGGGGGAGTCTTATCTTCCTACATCTTCGAACCGGCCATATCTTCTTGTCTCTGTTCTTTGCACCCTGCTACTTTTATAAAGACCATGCCTTCAGCTACACAGCCTACGCGGACGAGTTGATTTTAGTAAGCCGTAGCCGATCCACACTCACAAAGAATATCAGTAAGCTGTCGTCGGAACTTCTCAAAATTGGCCTCAAAGTTCCTTTCAAAATGTGAGTACCTGCATTTCAACCCTGATTTCAACCATTCGTCAAATGGTATGAATGGATCCAAAGATTCTATCTCTCTTGGATCGTTAATCGTCAAATCAACGGACTCTCTACAATGGCTTGGCAAAACATTCAAATCTCATTCCAAAATTTTGCTCTTCGGTTGTTCAAGAAGTTTGTAAATCAATCCATACGGCCTATGGGCGCATCGACCCCAACCGGGGGAGCTATAATCGTAAGGCTTCGGAAATTTGTACAGCACCTTCTGCGCTCCTATACTATTTCGTTCTCGTGACACTCATGTTCTGCGAAAGAAGGAGATTAAAAAGGTGGATCATGTTATTTTAAATATGCAAAGTACCTGCTCCACTTGTCGAAATTATGTCATAACCATACACTGACGGAGAAGTTCAAAATTCAAGATGCAAGTGTTACCGTTTTGGATGTTTCCTCGTCGCCACAGGCGTTACTAGCCATATTTTTGTTGGGGGGGACGAGGCATTTACCGACTGGCTGGTAATTTGTACCGTCTTTTTTGCAGAAAAAACGACTGTTTTCAACAACAAAAACGACATTTTTGAAAAAAATCGACTTTTTTCAGAAAAATCTCCTGATTTTCAGAAAAACCGACTATTTTGACGAAAAATCGACCAATTTTCAGAAAAACTGATTGTTTTTATGAAAAAAAATCAACTGCTTTGACGAAAGATCGCGGCACTTCGCGCAGACTCGGTTATTTTTTACCAACTAGCAGACAGCTTTGGGGGGGGGGGGGGGTCGTGACGCCCCTGCTCGTCGCTATAAAAAATCATGGACAACAGGGCCCAACCAGCGCATGACGTTATTCCCTGCTTCCTCGCCGAAGATAGAAAATTAAGTGTTTTTTTCTGTGTGTTTGATTTTATATATTTTCTTTCATTTACTCCGCTTTTTCAAAACAGTGGGATGTAAATTAATTACTTACTTACTTACTAGAGTGATTGAGTGATTGTTTCGTTTGATAGTTTTGTGGAGCACTTGAGTTGAGAGGCAATGTTTGTTAGTTTTCTACATTAGTTTATTTACACCGTCTATTGCGTTCAGGTTGTTCAGTGCATTAAAGGTTAGCTTCTGACATCCGACTTCCAATATTGGAAAATAACATCAAGACGGTAATTTAAAATAACCTATCCTAGCCGAAGGCGAGTCAAGTTATGAAAACTCGCTATCAAATTCAGCGAGGTTGACATTTTTAAATGACCGTCGAGCTTGTGATTCCGATATTAATCGAGATGGATGTATGTTCACTGTTACAATTTCCTCGGATATAACCATTAATAACTAAATATTAACCATTCATATCATAATAAGTCCCGCAGGACTGTTATGTTATGATTATCATCACACAGAAAGATAGAGTGGATGTGACTTAATATTAACCTCACTGGAGGTAAATCTGAAGTCATCCATCGTTAGCTTTCTGCGTGATGATTATCGTAACATCCCTGACCTGATCCACACCAATGCATGAATCATCTATGACTATAATTGGTATTGTTGATTTCCTCATAAAACGAACTCGGACCACATCCGGCTTCAGCGACTGACACTGGTTCCAGATTAGGAATAGCTCACCCCTCAATTAGCCTGTGTCAAAGTTTTTAAGCCCCTTACTTTCTAAATGTCTCGTAAAGATATACGTCAGCTTCCAGCCACTTTCTCACGATCCGCTTCTCTTCAATGGTCAATTTTTCCTTGGCTGAATCTGTCCTTTCGTTTAAATTCATATATACCAGATGGGCCAGCGGAACATTGAGAAGTTGTTTCAGTAGAACGAGAGACTCATCAAGGTACTCCGATATCAACACCAACTTGAACTTCTCCTTCAGTTCATCCACGAAAGTCGCAACAGCTGGGAGATTGTCAAATTGGTCGTTTGGAAATCCAAGCGTCCACAGCATCTGGTTTCTCCCAAATATGTCAAAAAGTCGATCAGTTCTGACCTCGCTTCTGTTGATCTGAGATATCAGTTCATGGATTGAAGAAACGTTGTAAAACTCTCGCATATCTATGAAGCTGAACATGGACTCAAACTGATCCGGCGGATCTCGCAAAATCGTGATGTATTTAGCGTCTGAACCAAGGAAGTCGCGAGCTTGTGACTCGTTCCATCTAGACTCTTGGATGAACAGGTTCACCTGGTTGCTAGGTATGACGCCCATACAGGGGCTTACTGAATTTGTTTTCAATTGAAGATGTTGTTCTGGCTCGACTGCTGCTCTTTGAATCCTCCAGTTGCTGAGGTATGCCAGTCTATAATGGAAAATGGAGTGTGAAAGTCTATAGGCGAAAGAACAAAACACATAAAGAAAAGGCGGATGCAGCCAGTCTTCGGACCCGTGGAGACAACAGTTTGAGAAAAACGCGTTGAAGGTAGCGAAACAATGCACGTAAGAAAGTCACCAGGCGTTGCAAGCCAAAATGTTTGGGTGGGAGGGGGGGGGGGGAGTATTTACCGACTGGCTGGTCATTTTCACCGACTGTTTTTACAGAGAAAAACGACTATTATTGAGAAACAAGAGCTACGAGCTCATATGGCACTTGTTACGAGTCTGCGGTTCAAGAAAGAAGATGAAAAGGTCACAAACTACACCCGCCATCCAAAAATGCGGATCGGAAAGAGAAATAGGATATTTAGTTTCACTCAATTCTGAGCAGTTCCAGATGGTCTGCAATTGCTTTAAGCGTTTCTTGAGTTTCCCGGCCTCCCCCATCCCCACAGGTATCGGACCCGACCCGGACTTAAAACTGAACATCTGAGGCGATGCTCTTTCCACCTGACAAGTTTCATTCAAAGCCGATCACCCGTTCGAAAGTTAAGCATGCCACTAGCTTCCGGACTCTCCATCCATTCACTCCCCCCACGATGGTCGGATCGGGGAAACGACTCTTCTCAAGCCAATCTGTTCGGATCCCTGACATACCTGTCAAGTTTCATCGTCGTAGCACATCAGGAAGTATGCCGAACCCGCTGGATCGCTAGAAATCCGGACCCCTCCCCTCCAGCTCCCCCACAGTTCCCAGATCCGGTCCGGTTATGTCAATGCCATATCTAGGACTTGTGCTTGCTCTTCCCACTAAGTTTCATCCAGATCGATCCACTTTGAACACGTGACACGATTTCCGGTTCCCCCCACCCTCCAACTCCGCCCAAAGTCATCGGATCCATTCCGGACTTAAAGTGTGACATCTGAGACAGGAGGTACTCCAGTATCAAGTTTCATTAAGATCCGATTCCCCATTCGCCATTCAGTCTTCGTCCCATTCCTTGAATATTTTTAATGCAAAAATAAAGTTCAACAAGAGCTACGAGCTCATATGGCACTTGTTACGAGTAGGCACGGCTCGGTTATGTCAATGATATATCTAGTGTTTGCTAGGTGTCTTCCCACCAAGTTTCATCTCGATCCCTCCACTCATAGCGTTTTCCAATATTTCCGGTTCTCCCCTCCAGCTCCCCCCCAAAGGTCACCGGATCCGGTCCGGATTTTAAGTGGGTCGTCTGAGGCATGAGGTCTTTCCAAATATCAAGTTTCATCGAGATCCGGTCACCCGTTCAAAAGTTATAAATACCTCAAGATTCCCGATTCCCCCTCCCTCCACTCCCCCGACAGTGCCCGAATCGGCTCGGTCATGTCAATGATGTATCTACTGTTTGCTAGGTGTCTTCACACCAAGTTTCATCTCGATCCCTCCACTCATAGCGTTTCCCAAGATTTCCGGTTGCCCCCTCCAGCTCCCCCCAAAAGTCACCGGATCCGGTCCGTATTTTAAGTGGGTCGTCTGAGGCATGAGGCCGTTCCAAATATCAAGTTTCATCGAGATCCGGTCACCCGCTCAAAAGTTATAAATACCCCAAGATTCCGGATTCCCCCTCCCTCCACTCCCCCGACAGTGCCCGAATCGGCTCGGTCATGTCAATGATGTATCTAGTGTTTGCTAGGTGTCTTCCCGCCAAGTTTCATCTCGACCCCTCCACTCATAGCGTTTCCCAAGATTTCCGGTTGCCTCCTCCAGCTCCCCCCCCAAAAGTCACCGGATCCGGTCCGTATTTTAAGTGGGTCGTCTGAGGCATGAGGTCTTTCCAAATATCAAGTTCCATCGAGATCCGATCACCCGTTCAAAAGTTATAAATACCTTAAGATTCCGGATTCCCCCTCCCTCCACTCCCCCCACAGTGCCCGAATCGGCTCGGTTATGTCAATGATGTATCTAGTGTTTGCTAGGTGTCTTCCCACCAAGTTTCATCTCGATCCCTCCACTCATAGCGTTTCCCAAGATTTCCGGTTGCCCCCTGCAGCTCCCCCCCAAAAGTCACCGGATCCGGTCCAGATTTTAAGTGGGTCCTCTGAGATATGAGGTATTTCCAAATCAAGTTCCATCGAGATCCGATCACCCGTTCAAAAGTTATAAATACCTCAAGATTCCGGATTCCCCCTCCCTCCACTCCCCCTACAGTACCCGAATCGGCTCGGTTATTTCAATGATGTATCTAGTGTTTGCTAGGTGTCTTCCCACCAAGTTTCATCTCGATCCCTCCACTCATAGCGTTTCACAAGATTTCCGGTTGCCCCCTCCAGCTCCCCCCAAAAGTCACCGGATCCGGTCCGGATTTTAAGTAGGTCGTCTGAGGCATGAGGTCTTTCCAAATATCAAGTTCCATCGAGATCCAATCACCCGTTCAAAAGTTATAAATACCTCAAGATTCCGGATTCCCCCTCCCTCCACTCCCCCCCACAGTGCCCGAATCGGCTCGGTTATGTCAATGATGTATCTAGTGTTTGCTAGGTGTCTTCCCAACAAGTTTCATCTCGATCCCTCCACTCATAGCGTTTCCCAAGATTTCCGGTTGACCCCTCCAGCTCCCCCCAAAAGTCACCGGATCCGATCCGGATTTTAAGTGGGTCGTCTGAGGCATGAGGTCGTTCCAAATATCAAGTTTCATCGAGATCCGATCAGCCGTTCAAAAGTTAAAAATACCTCAAGATTCCGGATTCCCCCTCCCTCCACTCCCCCCACGGTGCTCGGATGGGGGAAGTGACTATTTCCAACTTAATCATTTGGGGTCCCTGATATGCCTGCCAAGTTTTGTCGTCCTAGCTTATGTGGAAGTGCCCGAACTAGCAAAACCTGAACAGACCGACGGACGGACAGAAATTGCGATCGCTATATGGCACTTGGCCGAAGGGCAAGTGCCATAAAAACGGATTCAGCATATCTCCTTGCCCCGACACCGAATCTCTAATCGATTTCAGAAACAACTTTGAGCTTCAAGCAAATTTCCAGTTTCAGCCGAATTCGTGATGCACCATTTGTCCGGCAAGAAAACTAAATTCAGATATGGGTTCAGCGGACCTCCTTACCCCCTCAATGAATATCTTCTTAGCTAATAAAACATAGATGTGTTTACCGTAAATTCGAAACCTCTCATCTGCCTTGTCATATAAACTTTGACTGACTAACACTACTTTATTTTCACTATACGCTACAAAGTCTGGATACGAACTAAAATCAAAATCACAAGTTACACTATAGCACGGGCACTTATTTACATTTTACATATTTAACATATTCCCGAAACTACTTAATATTTACATTGACCCTTCTTAAACTTGAGCTTACAACCCTCATTAAACTTTAATATACTGACAACCTTATTTACAAACTGAATATTTACAACTAATTATTTTAATACAAGATAGCCTCCTTAAAAAAATAGTGCGAACTCGCGCGAAAATGTTACAAAAATACAAATATAAGAAAATACATAATATACAATTATGACTAATCACGCCGGGGATAACGAGATGTCATAATTAAAATTAGAAGAATGTAATAAATCTGAAAACTTTAAATTAACTTTAAATAGTAAGTGAGAATTATTTTCGTGCTTAGTATAACAAAAAACACTCTAGAAAAGTAGATTTCCAAAAATTGCTGTTTGTGTTCTTCTCCTTGAAGATTTTCGTGCTTGAGGATGATCGTTTGCACCTTGTTCTTCTGTGGCTATTGATGATTGTGGCTGCGTCTCTTCTGTGTATATCGATGATTGTGGCCGCGTCTGCTGTTGTTGATCTGGCTGTGTTTGGTGACGCTCGTGTGACTGCCGTTGCTGCAGGTAACTCTCTGTCGCTGGTGGCTCGTGGAACGACTCGAAACAGTCATCCTCCGGAAAATTGCCTGCTTCTGTAGACGGAGCTGACGGAGGCCGCATCTCTCGCACATGAATTGGCACTGCCGAAGCGCATGTGGTTAGCCAGTTAGAGAGAGAAAATGAAGGAGTACTCTCTTCGCTGGACGATTCGTCAGTGGTGATGGCTTTCGAAGTAGCTTTTGTGTTCCCGTCGTCGATGTCTACGTTGTTGTATTTCCACTGAGACTTCGAGTAAGGCTTCAAGCGGTTGACGTGGATACGCTTTTTGATCCCGGTTTCTTCGTCCATGATTATGTAGTTGTGGTCGTTGTAGAGTTCAGCGACTCGGTATGGACCATCGTATGCTGGCTGTAACTTCGAAGATATACCAGCTTCCGGGATGATTCTGCGGCAGAGTACTTGGCAGAGTACTGTTGCAGTTGGGTGTTCTTGTCGTAGTATGCTTTCTGCTGCTGATGATACTTCGATGTTCTCTCTGCTGCTAGTAACCTTGCTTTTTCCACTCCTTACTCGACCCTCGTCACGTAGTCATCGTACTCGTACCACTGCGTGCTGTCATCTGCTTCGCTGCTGCCGAATACCATCTGATGGGGAAGTCTACCATCACGGAAAAACATCAAGAAAAAGGGAGTGTCGTTGTTCGCCTTATTAGGACTGTTGTTCAGGGAATATACGACGTATGGTAGGTACAGGTGCCAATGTCGGTGGTTTGCCTGAACAAACTTGGCGAGCGCAGCTTCGAGGTCTCTGATGGTATGCCGTTGTCCGGATTCGCTGGATCTCCATCTTCTTGTACATTTCTTCTAGTAGGCTGCTCATGAAGTTCTTTCCTTGATCCGATAAAATTGATCGAGGGATGCAGAACTTCATAAAAACTTCGTCCACCAGAACCCTAGCGATGGTTTCTGCGCTTTGGTTCTTAAGAGGAAAGGCCAGTAGGTAGCCGGAGAAATGGTCAATGACTGTTAAGATATACTTGTGTTGATTGGAGCTGGCAGGATGTATTTCTCCGACTATGTCTACGGCGATCCTCTTGAACGGCTCATCGGTAACGGGCAGTGGTTTTAGTGGAGCTCGTTTTGGATCCCTCTTGTGGGGGTCGATAGCTTGACAAATAAGGCAGTTGTTGATGAAGTCACCAACATCCTGGTACATTCCTATCCAGTAGAATGTCTTCCGAAGTATCCGGTAAAGTCGCTCGATACCTTGGTGTGCTCCTATCGGGTTACAGTGGTAAGTAACCAAAACTTCGTTGCGCAGGCTTTTAGGAACAGCCAAGAGCTTGTCTTCAGACCGGTAGCTTCGTTTGGGACGCCGGAACAGTTGCTCGTTTTGGAGAAAGTAGCTTTCTTCGTTTGTCTCTTCATCGGTGGTAGGCTTACGTATTATGGCTTGTCGGATTTTTCTCAGTTCAGGATCTTGCTGCTGATTTTGTACCCATCTCCTCTTCACATCTGGATCTGCAAGATGGAATTCGAGCAAGTTGACGTTGATTCGACTCAGTGCATCTGCATCTTTTTGGACTGATCCTGGATTATGGTTGATAGTCATGGAACCTGCGTAGTCCTGGATCTTTAAAGCCCAGCGTTGGAGTCGTTGATTGGTGGAGACTGACTTCCGTAGACATACTCTCTAAAGTGGCCGAGCGCATAGATCAGGCATAAAAATTCCTTTTGGGTCGTTCTGTAGTTCAATTCAGCCTTGTTGAGTTGACGAATTGCGTAAGCGACTGGATGCAGAAGTCCTTGCTTTCTGATGAGCAGGATTGCACCTAGAGCGGAATTGCTTACATCAGCTCGAATTACGTAGTCTGCAGTCGATGACAAATTTGGCTGAGCAAGAACTGGAGCATTGGTAAGTGCTCGCTTAAGCTCTTCGAAGCTTGCCTTGCACTGACTGTCGAAGAAAAACTGGACTCCCTTCTGAAGAAGCCGAGAAAGAGGAGCTGCGGTTCTGCTGGAGTTGTAGATGAAGCGTAAATCCGGCAAGACCAAGAAACTTCGAATCTGCTTCACGTTCCTTGGTTTTAACCTTATCTTCGTCAACACATATGCCGTCTTGCGTGATATGGTGACCAAGAAGCTTTATCTCCTTTACCGCAAGCTGTGTCTTCTCAGGACGGATGCGCAGTCTGTGTTCTCGAAACCGTTGGAACAAAGCTGAAGTCTTGTTGATGAACTCGTTGAAGCTGGCTCCATGGAATATTGTGTCATCTTGATAGGCTTCTGTTTTCTTCAGCTTGTCGATAACTCTGGCCATCATGCGTTGGAAGGCTTGGCCGCTGGTCTTCAAACCTTGAGGACGGTATATTCGAATTGGTCGTTCCATGGGACGAATGCCGTGTACTTGCTGGATTCGGGCTCTAGTTTCTTTTGGAAGAAACCAAGATCCAAAACATACTTGCCAAAGAACTTCGATGATTGGAAACTTTCGAGGATGGTGCTTATTCTTGGCAAGGGATGACTGTTGTTGAAGCGAGACGCAAATTAAGCTGCCGGAAATCCGTGAGGATCCTCACTCGTCCATTCTTCTTCCTAAGAACAAGCATTGGTGAGCCCCATTCTGATGTACTTCGTCGAATTATTCCCTGCTGAAGCATGCGCTGTAACTGCTTGTCTGCTTCCTGTCGCAAGGAGTGCGGGACGCGGTATGGGTGTCCACGGTACTGTTGGGCGTCTGGTTCAAGCTAGATTCGATTTCGGAACGTGCTGCAGCGTCCAAGAGGTTCGTCGTCATCTAAGACGAAGACGTCGGTATAGGTCTCGATCAGGTCTCGCAGCTGACGTTCTTCTTCTCTGGAGCATTCTGAAAAGCTGAACTTAGACTGAAGATCTCGGAGACGCTCTTTGCTGAACCAGTCGTAGTTGTCTGATGCCTGTTGTTGCTGGGCAGAACTGGACTTCTGGGTCCCTACTGGAATCTGGATGAAGCTGATCGTTGCTGACAGAAGAAATATCGGCAAACTTCTGACCACGATGTAGACGGATGCGCCTCCCCGTAATGTTGAAAACTGGGACTTCAACCTGACCAAGGGCGTTGACTTCGTACAAAGACTCAACACCAAAAGAAGAACTGTGAGGTCGAAAATTGATAAGCTTGCCAGCGTGAAGTTTGTTGATATTCATAACAATCAGCTTGGCTGACCAAGGCTTGAGACTGACACAAGGAGAAATTCTGACAAAGCTTTCGAAGAGAATCGGATGCTGAACACCGTTTATCAGGAGGAATCCAGAAGAAAGAAAAAGATCAACTTTCATCTGACGGATGATATCTGAACCAATCAGGGAAGGATAACGCAGGGATGACGTAGGCATGATCAGGAACTTGTGACGAAATCGTTGTCCGCTAAGCTCAACTTCAACATCAGCCTGTCCGATAGGCAAAATCGGATGACCGGAAAAAGACTGAAGTTGGAAATCAACATTCCGAGAAAAATTGGCAACGTCGACGGAAGGGATGCTTTGGAAAATATCATGTCGCATCAAATAAACTTCACTTCCGGTATCAATCATTGCAAACGTAAACGACCTTCTAACAATAATAGTTCACTTTGGCAACGAAAAACTGATATTTACAATATTTACAACACGCCGACCCGCATATCCCCTTTTATGCGAGTCGCGAGCCAGAAAAACAGTTTCTAGCTAGATGGTCACGACGACCACAAGTCCAACAATTACCTGAGAACCGACTAGTTGGACGGCGGCTTTTACTTCGCTGAAAGTTCCGATGTCCGTCCCTTGAAAACCGCCGGAAAGAAGGACGGTAAGAGCGACGCTGACCCTGTCCAACAGGAAAAGTGTCATTTCTGGAACGGAAATCTGTCCGAGGACCATATCTACCAGGAGAGTGGAAGGATTCTGAAGAACGGGAAGAAACCGAGCTGTTTCTTGAAGAAACAGACGGGTTTCTTGAGTTGGACCGGTATTTATGGAAACGCAGATCAGATGGTTGAGGGACAAATCTCCAAAGGACACTGAAGGCTTACCATTCTGTTTCAGAATCCCGTTCGTTTCCTGCTTTCCACAAATCCTGTATACTTTTTCGTCTTTGCATGCGGCTGCAACGGCTTGTTCAAAATTCTTCTTAGCTCCCTGCCGACATACTTCGCGTTTTGGAGCCAGGTTGAGCCCATTGAGAAAGGCCTCGAGGATAATGCTGTCATTAGCGTCTGAATCCTCCTGAGTCTCTTCGCATATGTCCTTTAACTATCAGCACGCTGAGTGAGCCTTGCAGCATAGCCATCATCCTGGCTATCGGGGACGAAGTAGGCTTGTAACATTTGCTGCGCACGAGGTTTTTCAGTTCCGCAAAATTTGCACATTCTCTGTCACCGACCCTGTCCTTTGCCTCTCCTTTCATCCTGCATTTCCTTAATTCCACAATGTCCTTTTCCTCTTAATAACTTCCCAACATTTTCACTTTCACTTCCGTTTCGCGTATCCATTTTAAAAAGTCATCTGAATTTCCACTAAACTCGGGAAGAGTATCTGCAACTAGGAAAAGAGGAGGTGCACTTATGTTCATTTTCTTTTCTGCCATTACGTCACTATATACATTATTTACAGTTCATGTCCTTGCAGGGTCGCCATTTCTGTCATATAAACTTTGACAGACTAACACTACTATATTTTCAGTATACGCTAAAAAGTCCAGATACTAACTAAAATCGAAATCACAAGTTACACTAAAGCACGAGCACTTATTCACATTTTACATATTCAACATATTCCCGAAACTGCTTAATATTTACATTGACCCTTCCTAAACTTGAATTGACAACCCTCATTAAACTTGAATATACTGACAACCTTAGTTACAAACTGAATATTTACAACTAATGATTTTAATATAAGATGCCTCTCGAGGTAGGACTAAAGGATCCATCCTCCAACTTCACCTGCACTTCACCCTACCAGTGAATCCTCAATAAGCAACATCCTGGCTTTAACAACGTATTTCCTTGTCTGAACTATATATCAACCCCGTCGACCTTCGATTACACTAGATCTCTCCGACGTCCACAGAATAAACAAATGCGCAGAGCTATACAGGTTCGAGAAGAGGGAAGGGGAAAGGGGTAGGGACTGCTATAGCCGAAAATTGGTTGACCAATTTTGTGTCCGGTTCGCCGGATTCCGGTGAAAGACTTGTCCGGCAAGAAAATAACTTCCATCTTCGGATTCAGCAGGTCTCCTGACCCCTAAATCAACTATCTCAATAGATTTAAAAAAATTGTACCCCTTAATTTGAACCCTCCTCCCCCACCGCTAAACGTAGGGCTACAGAACCCGTCTATGAACTTGACCTTACCCTTGACTCAAAGAATCCTCACACCAAGTTTCATCAAAATATCTCAATCTCTTCGAGAGTTATCGTGCTCACAGACAGACGGACAACTTTTGCTATGTCATAGTTATCCCTCCACTTACGTTTTGGGATCCAAATATATGTCAATATTCCGGATACTCCCCCCGCGGTGGTCGAATCGGGGAAGTGACTATTTCCAAGTTAGTTTGGTAGGGTCCCTAACAGGGCCTTGTCAGGGGGGGGGTGACCCCCCCCCCCCCGAAACATACTAAAATAATCATTTTTATAGGCTTTTCCCTCTGATCTATGTCTTTTCTGTACTTTTTTCTCCAACCCGCAGGCACCGCCCCCCCCCCCCCGAAATAAATTCCTGGATACGGGCCCGGTCCCTAATATGCCTGCCAAGTTTCATCGTCCTTACACTTCTGGAAGTACCCTAACTCGAGATGAGTGGCCTGAAAGACAGACTGATAGACCGAAAAGTGATCGGTATATGACACTTGAGTGAAGCTGCAAGTGACATAAAAACTACTATTTTTAAGTAAAACTGACTATTTTCACGAGAAACTGACTGTTTAAAAAAAGAATCGACTGTTTCCTAGAAAAAATCGACTATTTTTACGAAAAATTGCAGCGCTTTGCGCGGACTTGGCTAATTTTTTACCAACTGACTGACAACATTTGGTGGGGGGGGGGGGGTCTTCCCCCCACCTAGTCGTGACGCCCCTGGTGATAAAACGCGGATCACAAAATGATCCTCTCTTACTATGTCAGAAGTTTGGACGTTCATCCTTGCGTTCAATTTTGTTTAAGCTTCTATATTTTTGTGTAGAACGTGAACTTAGAACGCATTTATATAACTCTAAAATTTTTGGTGAGGTATTTGTGAAGTTCATAACAGATATATTATCTGCATCCTTGACCAGAAGGTTTGAAAGACAGAAGAAGAGAAAGTTGCACAGCCCTGTTATCAAACTTCTGAAAGTGTAATATAAAGTGAAGTGCAGGGCTACTTGTCAGGCAAGAAAATAAGTTTCATATATGGATTTATCATGTCTCCCACCCATTTGTTCGACCCTTCATCTGAAACACCCATCCATAAACGTAGAGCTACTAAACCCAACCATGAACTTGACCTGTAGGCTACTAAGCTTCGATCCAGTGAATCCTCCTACCAAGTCTAAACGGTCTTAAAAGGACTCCTCGCACCTTAAATGCTTATTGTTTATTTTTAGTTTCTACATTTAGCTGCTGCTGCATATCCCAGCATATTTTGTATATATTTTTTGACAACTTTAGTGGTAGATTATATACTCCAACGAAGAATAGGCGGAACCTAACTGTGAGACATGTCAGGGACTTGTAAGTAAATATCGGCCATTACACCTTTATCATCTTCGGCAATGTTTCCGACTTTTCCTAGTTTTTTTCACCTGTTTTGTTTCCGGTTTTTTAGATGATAAAACAAATTTTGGTTCATGTCATCGTTCAAGAATTGGTTGCTATGGCTATGGCATATTTTCACGAGGTGCTATCACTGTAAAATAGAATTAAGTTTTAACACAACGGACACAAATGATAATGTTAAACAACGACATAGTTTCAAAGCAATTACAAGAGGAACAGAGTCGACAATTAGACCATAGTCATTTTCGGCCATGAGGTGCTTGTAACTTTTGCTACTTACCTATTAATCCTATACATGTTCCTGCGGTGTATTTGAATTGAGAATAATTTGGTACTATGTCTGTCACGGTGAGATGGACTTGTAAATAGGAATCGGTTGCTAGAAGGGGTTCATAAGGGACTAGAAACTAGCGCAAATTGGTGCACGTTTTATTTGATCTCTTTAAATCTGAGGGAAAGAAAATTAGTCTCCATGGTCTATCACTGTAACTTAGAATGAAGTCTTTGAGGGGTTGACAACTTTGGTGGTAGGACACACTCAAACAAAGAATAGGCAAACCCAACTGTGAAGTCACAATCGGCGATTACACCATAATCATCTTCGGCGATGAGGGGCTTCCGACTTTTCCTAGTATGTGTACCTATTTTGTTTCCGGTGTTTTTGATGAGAAGAAAAGCTTGGTTCATGTCATCGTTCAAGAATCGCTTGCTAAAGTATTGTCATTTTAACGAGATGCTAGAATGGTCATGGTTATGGTCTTTCACCGCAACCTAGAATTAAGTGTTAACGCAACGGATACAAATGATAATGTGAAACAACGATATACTTTCGCAATAATTAGTAGAGTGGCATCAATCACATATTGAACTAAAAAGCTACGGATAGCTTTATAATACCACTAGGTTATATAAGATAATGTTCCAAGTTTCCACAAGTCACGATGTCTACAATTGAAAAGGATAAAGTTCAATCGGCTATTGCTTCAATTGACTAAAGTTCAATGACATAGTTTCTCAATAATTAATAAAGTGGCATCTATGGTATTTGATCCTGAAAAGTTACGGACAGCATGCAATACCAACTAGTTTATCTAAAATAACTGTCCAAGTTTTCACCAGTCCCGATTTTTACGATTGAAAACACTTAAGTTAAACTGGCTGCAAATTCAATATAGTCCCTATTTCCGGTATTCTGTTTTTTCTTTCGACCCTATTTAGTCCCTACTTCAGATATTCTGTTGGGTTTTTTTTTAATTGGAAACAGTTGATTTAAAAAAAAAAAGTCGGTTTCTCGTAAAATCAGCCGATTTTTCGTCAACACAGTCGTTTTTCTCAATAAAAGTCAGTTTTATCTGCAAAAACAGTCGGTAGAAAATGGCCAGCCAGTCGGTAAATACCTTGCCCCCCCCCCCCCCAAACATTTTGGCTAGTAACGCAACACGTCCCCGATCAAAACGTCCCCTGGTGAAACGTCCTCGGCTATAGAAACTTTTTTCATCGCTGAGGGATAGCTCGGCATAAGAGACTACTGATTACGTAATCATTTCAGACAAACATATTTTAGGAATATAAACTTTTGAAAACCACCATGGGTTGAATACTTCAGCATTTAACCGAACCGAAGTTTCACCGGAATTTCGGAAGGCCCCCTCCACCCCCCCTCCCACCCCCCATCCCCAGGTGTCCGGATCCAGTCCAGCTGTGCAAACGATTTCCAGCAAGTTTAGTCTAGTGTGACCACTTCGGCGCTTAATTCTGCGCCGAAATAGCCGAGTGTGACCAAGCTCTTACAGTACACCAGATCACGCAAACATAGGCTAGATCATAGAACAAGAGCTATAAGCTCATATGGAATTGCATATGTATGAATGAACGAATGAATGATTTTATTAACCCATTCTAAACACAAAATGTGACAAATGGGGTATGAGAAGGGAAGAAAACAGAAGAAGAAAAAAAGGAAAAACGAATCACACTAAACTAACAAATTAACAAAGAACTAGCACAACTAGCCTATAAAATGCCTGGTTCATGCTATGCTAGGGATCCAGGGACTGTAGAATTTGGTTTCTACGGATGTTGATGACATCCGTGGGATCAAGAACACCGTATTTAACAATTAGTGAAGTATTTCTCGTCCGAAGAGGTACTCCAAGCAAAAACTTCGCAAACTTGAATGTAGTATGTAATAGTACGTAAAATGTAGTATGTATGTAGTACGTAAAGGCTATGTCAGATTGATCGGGTCCCTGATATGCCTGCCAAGTTTCGTCTTGAAAAACGCCATCACCGGAATTCCGGAAGGCCCCCCTCCCCCCCCCCCTAAGTGTTCGGATCCAGTCCATTTGTGAAAACTATTTGTCTAGAATAAAATCTTGTTCTTTCCAGCAAGTCTAAGTCCCATCACTCCATTCTAACCGTTTCTTCAGCTTTCCGATAACCCCCTCCCAACTCACCCCCTCCCAACTCCCCATAGCTGTTGAATCCGCTATCATAAGTTAAGATGAATCATTTGATAAAAAGTACTTTTCCACTTTGCAGTTAAAATGCGCACTTTACGGGAGCTGGAACTTCATTTGTAAGCAAAACCTTTTAGGAATGATAATGGGATCATGGGAAAAATATATATTTCGCTTAAAAGTATTGTTTCTTAATTTGCGGTCAAGATTGGTACTTTAAGTATTTGACGGTGCAAAACGGATACGTCAGCTGAATTTTATTGGAGATATATTTCGGCACTTCTTGGCAACGGTCCTCTTCAGGCTCAAAACCGCTCAAGTTGGAGATATATAAGAGAAACCGTCGAAAATATCAAAAACCGTTCAGGGATCAACAGAGACACAGGCGAATACTCACTACAAGAAACATGGAAAGGCATCATCAGTGAAAGGAAATTCCGACCCCAAGCTCTTCTCTACGAAAATGCGGAATTCATCCCAAATTCAAAAAAATCTCTACCCAACACAAACAGCAACCCTGTCCAAAATGAAATCACAGCAGCCTTTTTAACTCCAAGCAGACTCACAAAGGAATTTACCATCAGTGACAGGTAATTCAGACCCCAAGCTCTTCTCTACAACAATCATGGGGATCGTGAAAATATATATTTCGCTTAAAAGTATTTTTTCTTACTTTGTGGTCAAAATTGGTACTTTAAGTATTTTATCGTTTCTTTGATGGTGCAAAACGAATACGTCAGCCGAACTTTATTGGAGCTATTTTGGCCCTTCTTGGCAAGGGTCCTGAGGCTCAAAACCGCTCAAGTTGGAGACTATAAGAGAAGCCGTTGAAATTATAAAAAACCGTTCAGGGATCAACAGAGACACAGGCGAGTACTCACTACAAGAAACATGGAAAGGCATCATCAGTGAAAGGAAATCCCGACCCCAAGCTCTTCTCTACGAAAATGCGGAATTCATCCCAAATTCAAAAAAATCTCTACCCAACCAAAGACCCAATCGAGCAGCACAAACAGCAACCCTGTCCAAAATGAAATCACAGCAGCCTTTTTAACTCCAAGCAGACTCACGAAGGAATTTACGAAGTTAAATATTTAAAACTAGGCTAGAATCTTTAGTTTTGTGTTTCCCACAAGTTCCTTTTCCCACAAGTTCGCTTTCCCAACTCGAGCGGCTTTGAGCCTGAAGAGGACCCTTGCCAAGAAGGGCCGAAATATGGCTCCAATAAAATTCAGCTGACTTATCCGTTTTACACCATCAAATATGATTCGCAGCCAGCTTGGGCTGAAGGAGTATTTATGTACTTTAGGGAATAGTTAGATTTGGAAAGTGGCGATTTCTAAGCCAATATTGACGAATTTCTAATATTCCAGGCAAGTTGCATCGTCCTCCTTAAAGCATAATGTACACTTCTAATGCTTTATTTTGTATCAAATGCAACACAAATAAACATTTCCGACCTCCTGTAGAAGGCGCTACGAATATCGGCCGTTTTCTTGTTATCCCTTATCTTTACCTCTCTGGCATTTCGGCGATCCAAATCTTAGGAGCTGGGATATCGTGGCAGGAAATTCAAAAACTCCCAGTAACGCTTGATAGAAAAGGATATATTTGAGATGTTACCAATAAGTCAACCCGCAGATGCAGTTTACCTGATTGTTCTAGTGTGTCATCAGAAGCTCCATGTTTTAAGTGCCTATGAAAAGTTTTTCTTTGTGGAATAGTGTAGTGAAGCTTGATTAACTTGCTTTATAAAATGTACCAGAATATGCAATAAGTTTATAAAAAATAACATAGCTACAAAAATCATTCAAAAACAAATAGCCAATTGAAATCTGAATTAGACAAGCTGATTTATGCATAAAATAAAGATCTACTAAGTGCTATAAGAAACATCACTTTTATCTTTGTCCAAGCTAGTAAATTGAGCATGTACTGGCCCAAAATATTACGCTTTGAAATATCACAGAGAGGAAACTGTTGAAAAAGCTGCTGAGCTAGGGGGTAAGCATTGTTCCTAGGTTGTTACAGAGTGGGATTGGTGTAGTTTGATGTACCCATTGAACTTTAACTCGTGATCACCAAAATTCCGGACCCCCACTCAAATAGCCCCCACAGTCGCTGAAGCCAATCCAGTTCTGAAAAATAATTATGCAGAGTCTGTTTGTTATTACCACAAAGTTCCATCCCGATCTCTCCAGTATAAGCCGGTCGCGTATTTTCCGGTCTCCCCCCCCCCTCTCAATTGTTGTCGTATACGATCCGGACATGAAAAGACTATCAGAGACATTTCCTCTGTTCAAACGTTAAATTTCACTGAAATCCGATCACCCTTTCCAAAGTTACGCATGACTTAATATTCCGGATTCCCCCTCCCTCCACTCCCCCCACGACTATCGGATCGAGTAAATTTCATTTATAAGTCAGTTTGATTGGATCCCTGATATGCCTCCCAAGTTTCATCTCGAAAATCCCCAAAACTGACATCACAGGAATTCAGGGAAACTCCTCTCCAGCCCCCACCCCCCAAGTGTCCAGATCCCGTCCAGTTGTTTAAACGACTTACCTAGGGCAGATGCTTGTTCTTCCCAGCAAGTTTCACACCGATCCCTCAATTCTAACCGTTTCTAGATATTCCCCCCCCCCCTAACTCCCCATAGCTACCAAAATTCGGCCTGGACTCCAAATAGGACATCAAAGATATGGGCTTGATTCAGTTTCAAGTTTCATTCAAATCCGGCCACCCCTTCGAAAGTTACACGTATCTACGTCAGCTTCCGTGACGAATGAAAGTTCGTCGCGAAAATCCCCAAAACTGACATCACCGGAATTCCGGTAAGCTCCCCTCCACCCTCACCCCCACGGTGAGGGTCAAGGGTCCTCTTCAGGGTCAAGCAGGAAAATTAACTTTTGAAAAAAACAATTAAAAAATATCTGATTTTGTGACCTTCAACAAAAGCCATTGTTTCTCTAAAATTACGAGAAATGAAGAAAATAAATGTTTGCATGTTAGTTGAATAATCTCTGTGGAACTACTCACCGGATTAGAATTTCTGTTAAGGTTGTTCCTGCAACCTTAAAATTCTTGGCCAATCCAAGGCGAGTCATTGTGAGTTCATATACTTTAACTCTAAAGTTATTAGTAACCTACTGCGCACCTGCAGAACCAGTACTGTATACTAGATACATGTAAGAAGAATTGCGAGTTCGCCAAAAAATCTTTCGCCAAACTCGTGTCTATTTTGGCAAAATCCCTGTCAGTGATTGTAGAGTAGTAAGCGAAAAGTGAATATTCTTATCTTTAATTATCTGACCCCATACAACTCGGAGTTACAGAGAAGGCGTCTTCTCGCCGTTCCCCGAGGATTCCTCGGGGAATCGAAGGAAACAGCGAGAATAGAGGGAGTCACTCCACACGGACTCCGCGTCCAAAAATGGATTCTGTTCACACAAAAAATATGCAGTTGACAAAATTAGTCTGGATCTACTTTATTTTTGGTTTGGTTTATTCTGATCGTTTTTAATTAATTTTACATTGCATCGACACATGCAAAAATTGATTCCCCTCTTAACCTTCAAGGGAGTCCTTTTTGATGATGGTCATAATAATGGAAGCATTCTCCCTCGGTGGGGACTCGCGAGAATACGGAGAGTGATTCCCCGGGACAAACGAACTCGCGGGGACTCCTCAAGTGAAGTCCTCAGGGAACGGCGAGAATACGCCTAAAGACCAAATGTTTCGATGGGATCGCAAAGAGGAATATTTATCGGACTTCTTCATGCAGAGAATCGTGTCTTGTGGACTTCGTATTGCAGCAGGTCCCGTAAACATGTTATTTATCCCGATTTCCCTTAACCAGACTTTCAAATTACTTCTTCAATCTTCTGTCCAGCGTAGATTCCGACCGGAATTTTAGTAAACTTATCGAAAACCACACATCACTATTCAACATTCTCTTTATTTTGAAGTTTGAAGTTGAGCAGCAACCGATCAGCGTGTTTTCCTAACCCTATTTCAACACTGGAAGTGAATTCAGATAGATAAATTCTTCTCACAAATTTCCCTTTAAGCCAGATTCCTGTCAAACTACTTGTCCAGCAAGCAAATTAAATTCAAGTATGAATTCGGCGTGTACTATATCGAATACATTTCATCAACTTGAGAATAAAATTTTACTTCTACCAAATCTCAGGTTTCGGCCGGATTCCAGAAGAAATTACTTTTTCGAAAAGAAATTAAGTTTCAGACATGGATTCAGCTTGGTTTTCTTACGACTAAATCGACTGTCATATTAGTTGTGTTTTTGCAGATACCATGGTATCTGATACCAAGGTGTAAAGTCGTTTTTTCCAGTTATCGTGGTATACCACGGTCAAGAGGCGTGTTTGCGGTTATCGTCGTATCTGATATTCAGATACTGATCGTACTAATTTAAAAGTCGTCTCGGTTTCATCAATTTTTGTCAAATTGGTGGGAAAGAAGTTTGGCACTTAGTGATGTGACATAAGATCAGTTTTCTTTTGGGATGACTTCGAAAAGGCCAATTTCGACAGTTGTCGTTTTTGAAGAGCGCGCATGTCAGATACAACGGTAACTACAAAAACGACTAATTGCAGATCCAGTTGCCGTGGTAACAGATTCCGTGGTATCTGCAGAAACTCAACTATTTGCTTTGACAAATGCTTTTCAGACACTTCATTTAAATACACTCCCCCATCCATAAATGGCACATCTAAGCTAATGCTAAGCATCTAATCTACTTTAACTCTACTTTAACTTTAACTTAATGATCTTCACATGAAGTTTGATCAAAATATCTCAACCCCTTCGACACTTATTGTGCTTACAGTCAGACAAACTTGACTAAATCATAGGTTGACTATCCCGAACGATCAGGGACCCCAAAAACAAACAACAGTAAGAAGTTAAAATACACGATGATTCGAGACATAGTCAAGTCATTAAACATAAGAGTTTATTATGTCCCACTGTTTTTTCTTGTGTTATTTTTTGCTCCGCTATCACCTCCTGCATTAGGTGGTTTATAGCTAAATACATGTACAAAGAGACGCGGTTTTCAAATCGAAGAAGTGGAGATGCAACAACTGTATGAACCTGCGACTGTACATACCCTCTCAGGAAAGTAACGTATGGACTTCGTCCACTTTAAGTTGGGACGATTGTAAAGATATTACAAGTGCGAAAGCGCTCAGACGTGGAGTGTGAAAGTAAAAAGTTTGTCACATTTTATATTCGAACAGTGTTAAGACCAAGACATTTCACATACCCAGTAACCGAACAAGTATTGAAATAACCTAATTTATAACCGTCCCACTTTAAAAGCTTTAAAGAAACAAACCGCAAGTATAAATCCAAAGATTTGTTGAAGGTCTTGCACGAACGGATTGAGTTCGAGCACTGGTTGTCTACCAGCCAGTCCCTCCCTTTAAACCTCCTTTCGATTAGCAAGGTAATAAAAAGTGCAATAAACCAAACCATAGCAGCCTAATACCCCCTTTGTCACAATTCATTATGAACGGCATTTCATTGATCATACGAAAAAACCGTCCAGTTCCCAATTGTTCACTAAAGGAGCCATCTTGCATATTCTGCCTTTTATAATACACTTAGCTCCTGTAAGGATGCTTCCCCTCCTTAAGGATCTCTTCCAAACAAACACATAAGGTAAGATCCATCTGGTTTGTTAAATTATTTTACAACAGGCCTCCCTCTCTAAGATTTATTTGGTTGGGTTCGAGCTGTCAGCCAACGTCCGTCAGAAAAGACAGGGAAAATAAATCTTAGAAAGGGAGGCCTGTTGTAAAATAATTTAACAAACCAGATGGATCTTACCTTATGTGTTTGTTTGGAAGAGATCCTTAAGGAGGGGAAGCATTGCTTATCTTCCCAATTTTTAACCAAGGCACGTTCAGTTTTCAAATGTTTTGCGCCCAGCCGCCGCGTCGGAGAGCAGGTGGAAAGTAATGGTATTTTCGGAAACGTTTTTCTGATCCATTTCATAGGGAAAAGATCAGTTCTAGTAAGAGTTGTGCTTTAAAGATTAAAGTACGTCGCGTCGTCTTATTTGTTGCTTTTACACCAAAATCCTCATAAAAGAATATACAAGAGTTGAACTTGATGCCTGTCATAGACGAACTTAACTCATGGGAAGTCCGGGAGAAGGGGGGGGGGAGGGGGGACCCATCAAAATGCGTATTTACACCTCGATTTCCTCAAGCATTACAGAACAGTTGGGAGAACTATGAAATACAAAGGCCTCAAGGAACTACCAGTTCGCCATTAAGTACCAAGCTAACCACCGCAACTGGAGCACTATAGTTGAAACTATCAATTTGCTGCTGCGCTGATTAGATTGGGTATGCGAAAAAAAAGAAAGAAGAGAGGATTAGCAAAACATCGTGGGTGTAAACTTCCTTCGGTTATTTCTATGTTGCCAGGCGAAACGTCACTTTTCCATTTAGTTTTATTGTCCCGGGTCCATTTCCATGAGTCGGCCTACTTCGTCGTGTCCCGAAAAGATGTATAGGTTATGGCGGGAACCATAAAGGCCAACGATATAGCACGTCAGCTTTTCTAACAGGTTCTCAAGGAGTTTTAGTTGGAAGTGTTTCGCATTTTGTAAAGCAGTCTGTTCTGTATATCCACCACGCACAGTGTCTACGATCTTTACCAATAAAACCTGTGTACCGTCTACTGTGTGTATGAAGATACCAGGTTAGTGCAGCACTATGTAGAACTATAAGAACATTAGCTAAGGGCACTCTCCTTGAACATTGACATCGGGTTGGAATCTGTCACTTACCACCTTCCTTCCACCCACTGGCCGAGAGTAGTGCGATCAGGACAGCATCACAAAACACAGCAGTGCCCCGCGACTCACCACCTTATTCCCCACGATTAGATCTAGAGCCCTGCACTCAACCGGCCATCCAAGTTGAAAGGGTTTTGATAGAAGGTAGACAGAAACTGAAAAAGCAGCTTGAATCAATATCGTCTGGAAACAGACAGTATCGAGATGAAATAAATGGATTTTACAAGTGAGCAAACAGAAAGGTCGAGAGGTCTACGCGAGTTGACAAGAGGAAACGCATGATGATAAGGCAAGACTAGTAGAACAAGCAGCAGGTAAAGGCGACAGCAAGACGGTGAATCGGCTGGCGAAAGAAATAGTAGGTGATTTTACTTCCTCGAAAGGACCGATTGAAGACAAACAGGGTCGTCTTTTGACGAGTAAAGCTGATATCAATGGCAGGTGGATAGACTATTTCCGAAAAGTCCTAAATCAGCCACCGCCAGTCACACTTGTCGACGTACCTGTTACGCCACTGTTTGAACTAGACATTGCCGTGGAACCAGTCACTATTTTAGAAGTAGAACGCAAGCTGAGAATGGCAAAGCTGATGTTCCTCAACTGCTTAAAGGTGCGACTTAAGAGGTTGCGAAACCTATATTTGCTCTCTTGTTAGATGTGTGGACTAGGAAGATGTTCCGAGCGATTGGCAGAAAGGTGGGATCTTGAAACTATTCAAGAAAGGTAACCGGCGCTCATGTGACAATTGGAGAGGTATAACTCTTCAGTCAGTTGGAAGCAAGATTCTTTGCACTATACTTTTGAATCGTTTAAATTCTTAAGAGATGAGCAGCATGGCTTCAGATCTGGCCGATCATGCACCGATCTGATATTCACGCTGCGCACGTGATGATCGAAGAATCCCGAGAATGGCAAATGGAGCTCATCATGCTCTTTATTGATTTCCTCAAAGCATTTGATTCTGTCCACCGCACCTCAATTTGGAAAATTCTACGGTATTGTTGCATACCAGATAAAATGGTTGAAGTAACTGAAGCACTGTACAAAGAAAAAATGTGTGCTATTCAGATTGAAGAGGGCCTTACCGATTGGTTTGCCATGAAGTCCGGTGTACGACAGGGATGCATCCTCTCTATTCCTGTTCGTTGTCATGATAGACTTTGTGATGCTTTCATGTCACTTCTGTGGTGGAGTGAATTCGACGGACGGCCGTCAACTATACGATGTTGACTTTGCTGATGATGTTGCCATGCTTTCCCACACAAAGGAAGAAGTACAACAGAACGTCACTAAGCTTGCGGAGACAGCGGAAGGAGTAGGACTAAGAATTAATGCGAAGAAAACTAAGTTGATGAACAACTCTCTCAGCACACTATAGACGTCCAACATCTATTGGGAACGATACGGTGGAGCAAAAAGACCACTTTAAATACCTTGGAAGCATTATAAGTGAAGATGGTAACACAAAGCTGGAAATCCGCACTCGGATAGGCATTGCTGGATCCGCGTTCAATAAACTCTCCAGGATTTGGAAGAGCAGTGGGTTCACGCTGAGACTGAAACTACGCCTCTTCAACAGTATTGTTATCTCTATATTACTTTTTGGATCCGAAACTTGTAACATCAGCACTTCAAATCTTGGGCTTCGAGAACATCTGTCTCAGGCGTATTCTCAAGATCCATTGGTCCGATAAAGTGACCATTGCAGTGTTGAGGTTTGTGCTATAACTGAGCAACGCTTGGTGACAGATGTCCTGATTGAGAGAAGATGGAAATACTGGGGTCATATGGCCCGAAAGGCTAAGGGCAGACTTCCCAACGACGCTTGGTGCTGGAAACCTTCTTGACTGCGTGCAAAGGGTTAGCAGAAACCTCGAGAAGGAAGCCAAGTCAGGTCAGACCACGACGTCCGAATTGTGGAATGCTGCCCAAGATAGGGACACCTGGACGTCAGAAGTTGTCGCCTAGCGCCACAAGGCGCAGGAAGACTTAAGTCTAAGCAAGTAAATAAACCAGCTTAGAGTTTGATTTCCCGTCACGGGTCAAGTACTTTTTTTTATGGGCAATTTGGGCCCACTTGCCCATGAACTTTGAAGTACGCCCCATGGTCTTATTTGTTTCTGTTAACCAAATCCGCATCTATACATACAATCAACAAGTATACAAGACTTGAACTCAAGAAATCTCACAGACGAACCTAACTCATGGAACATCTGGGCCCAGTTACCCATGAACGGAAGTTCGGGGGGGGGGGGGGGGGATCAAATTGCATTTCGAGACCTAAATACCCTCGACTATACCAGCTTTGAGTTTGATTCCAGTCGAGTGGGTCAAAAACTTAACTCATGGGCAAATTATGCCCACTTGCCCACGAACGGGGAGGATAGAGCGTGGTTCAACTCCACATGTTAATACCCAACCCTATGATCCAAAATCACACAGGAAGTTCATCGACCTATCTCCAGTTACTGTCAAGTTAAAAACATTAAAAAATGGGTAATCTGAACCAAATCGGGGTGGGTTTTGAGACCCGCAAGAAGGAAAAACAGACCCCAATGCTGACAAACCTACCAAGTTTCAACTTGATACCTGTTGATTCCTGTCATGGGTAACAAACTTTACTCCTGGGCAATCTGGGCCCAGTTGCCGATGAACGGGATGGGTGGGAGAGGTGCAACTTTGAAAGTAATTTCCCAGCCCTGGGATCTACAAGTAAATGGAATTCCATCGTCTTATGTCTAACTCTGCTCAAGTTATGAACATTATTCACTGGACAATTTGGGTCCATTTGACCCTGGTCCAGGTGGGTGTGGGGGTGGGACCCCCAAAAGGCACAATTACGGCTCTAATTGAAGATGCCAGTCAGCAAGCGTCTTTGTCGAAGATAAGGGTTAACTCGCAAAAGTCATCGATCATGACTGTGAATTTTTTAAAATCCGTGCCCACTTTCACAGACTCCATTCCTACCGAAGTCTCTGTTAGTCTTATTAAATTACTTGGAGTAACTATTTCAGCTGACATGAAGTGATTCGGTTTCCCTGTTAAAACTTATGAAAAATTTTATTGCCCACCGGAGGATCTCCTCCAACTGTACTTTGATTGAATTTGGTAAAAAAATTAATCATTTCATTAAAGTGATTTTTATTTGTTTTAGAAGTTTTTGGCAAAATGTTCGCCGAATGAGTCTTTCGTGTAAATTGTGGTAGATAAGTTTTGTATCGATTGATGAATTTTTTTACGAATTGTGTTGCAATTATTATTGAATTGACAAATTGATTGGAGTGTGAAGTCAAATTTGGCGCTGTGAAAGTTACTTTTTAGAATTAAAAATCTACTCTACTCTACTCAAGATAGAAGACATGCTGAACACAATGATGAAAACCATTTACCTGCCGCTTTATTTTTAGTTGATTAGATATACAGGGGTACGAAGAAATGTTGAATCCGTAAATGACAATCAGTTTTTACCCGGAAATATAGTTCGCCTGGAATCCGACTGGAACCGGAAAACTTGTTATAAGTTAAATGTTTATATGAAGTTGACTAGATGCGATATGCGACTAACGAATACGCTGAATTCGTTTCGTAGCTTTCTTTTTTCGCCTGACAAGTAGTTCCGGTATTCGGCCGAAACCGGAAAATTGGCAGAAGTAAGGCAGGAAGTTTTCGTCGAAACAGATTTTTTTCGTCAACACACATGCTGAATCCATATCTGAACTTGGTTTTCTCAGATGATTAGCTCTTTGGGCTTAACCTGTTTCTGAATTTTAATAGTAAAATGTTCAAGGAGTTAAAAATGTTCAAAGACTGTTCAATTGTCAATTGTGAAATGTTCAATTGTCTGGATTAAGTATTGAATTTTTGGGATCCCATCCAAACCTTTGGTCTTGTCCAGATTGTCTAATTCCATCCAAATCATTCAGGAGTTATACACGCCACAAGATTTCCGAAAGCTTCGGCCTCAATGGTTCATTTAGGGCGTGCTCTCTTGCCAGCTGTATCAGTTCCATTCCAGTTCCCATTCCAGTAGGATGACACGTTCGAGATTTAAACATATCGCGATGACCGTTAGCCCCTCTCAAACTCCCAACCTGTGCCCTGATCCGATCTGGTTCCATGGATTGTATATCAAAGGCTTGTGCTTGCCTTCCCTCCTTTTTGGATCCCTACACTAAAACTGTGCGATAAGATTTACGGCACCCCCTTCAGCTCCCACCAGCTGCCAGATCCAGTGGCTTGCGTTGGCGATGACGGGTATTTTCGGTTTGTCGACTAAGGAGGACCATCTTCCATCGACGGTTCAGACTTCTAGTCGTCAAGTCGCTTCTTGAAAGATTTGGATGTTTCGCTGATGTCGGTTTCTTCTGGCTAAGCATTCAACAGGATTCAACAACTTTACTAAAACAAATTCATTCCGGCTTGACGACTGGTTACACACAAAGCACATACGTGCTTGAAAAACGCAACCAGTACACATTTACTACCATATTCTAATCAAACCTTCACTAAATAAACTAAAAATTAATTAATTAATTTGTCAATTTGTCCTCGCTCGTCTTTCAAACCTTCCACTCACCAACTACCCTAAAGGAGATGTTTCTTGAACCGATTTTTAAATTGCGGTACACTTCCCTTGTATTCAACAAGGGAATTAATGTGTTCGAGACGAACTGTTCTCTAACCCGACTTGAGCAAAACTTTGGCTTTCGGGAGTGATTCCTTGTCCGCACTTGCTGATCCATTGTAAACAAAGAGGAAGGCAGTTGAAGTTGAGTATTTTGAATACTTCAGGTATGTCTCCTCTCTTCCTGCTAGTTGGCAGGCAGCCCGCGAAGACTTTCCGCATATGTGAGAATTGTGGTAAGGAGACATGCTGAATCGAATTTTGAACTCTATTTCCTTGACAAATAAGCTGGCAAAATTTGCCAAAACTTGGAAATTTGGATCGAAAGATTCTCCTCTCAATGTCACTAGCCATTTTGCTCTGCGTGCAGTTCGCCGGGAATGCTGCTAAACTCGACGAATTCAGTCAAAGTAAAGGACAGTCTATTAGAGATTCATTGCTGAATCCACATCTGAACTTGGTTTTCTCATCTGATTAGTTGTTTGAGCGTAAGTTGCCAAAAACTCCGAAACGGTAACATTTTTTTGTAAGACTCAGAAATCTACAAGATTTGATTGTCTGGATCAAGAAGTCCAATAAATATTAAATTTTTGGGATCCCATCGAAACCTTTGGTCTTGTTTCTTGGAAACCGCTATGCAAATTAACCGAAACCGGTATCGATTAGTCCGGTTCTCAAGACAACATTTTTGTATGGAGTGCAAAAACCCTCAAGATTATACTAATTGACAATGCAAGAGCCAAGCGAGATAACTCCGGGATGATGTAATTCTCACCCAGAGGCGCTACTAGCCAACACGTTTGGGGAAGACTAACTTGTTCTATTAGCGACTGACTCGTAATCTTAGCCAACTGTTTTCTCCAGTAATTAAAAGACATTCCGTCTCTGTTGCATGAAATCGTCGATTATTTTCATTGGGTAAAACCGCTGGATTTTCGGCCGCGAGATCTCGGTAGATGCCATATCAGCCTTTATCTTCTTTGATCAACCGAATAGAAACTTTTGGCACCAAATCCATTTAATTTTACCGAATGACCTACAACATTTTTTTTTTTTTGGGGGGGGGGGGGGGGGGGTCAGCCAAACCACTGCACTGTCAGAAGTTTCATAGCAGATTGCGCATAACACTTTCAAGAATAACCACTTTTCACTTCAATTTATATATATTTAAATTTCAATTTCAATTTATTTTTAAAATTCCTTCACGGGCAAGCCGAACATTGGATTTTTCGTCATAAACATAATAACATCAACACCTTTGTCATAATTTTGTCATAAATAATAAACTTATATACAATTCGAATCACTGTAAGTGATCATTTACAATTACACTTATATTAGAACTGAAATTTAAATCACTATAACATAAACAAGAGTTACAACGAATTATGCATTTCGACGAATGACGTCACGTTAAACGTATGTAAGAACTAGGATTCAAACAATTATAAAATAAGCACGAATTACGATGAATTATACGAGAATCACGATGAGTTATACATTTCGACGAATGACGGTACGAAGCTTTTTCTGTATCGGTCATGAGATGCAGAAAGGGGATGTAACTTAGGAATCGTCTGCGAAACCATTCGCGCAGGTCTAGGCCTAACAGGTTCAAACTCAGGCGGGAAAATGTCTCGCAGACGAGGATTCTCAAGCGTCTTAACTCCAAATTTGAGGCACATTTTTTCCCGACGTTGGGCCAAAGATTCCAGCTTGAAACTCCGAAGAAGCTCAATGTATGGCACCTTTGGCGATTTGGAAGTAACAAGGAGGGCTCGGAATTGCAATCTCTCCAACGAATTCGACTGATCCCGTGTCAAACCGAAGTGCCATACCTGACAGCAATATTCTAAAGTGGGGCGGATAAAAGACAAGAAAATTTTTAAAAGGTGCTCGGTAGGGACACCGTAACGGGATAATAATTTTAGGGATCGGATTGCCATATTACCCTTTTTAAGCATGCTGTCCACTTGTTTGATCCATTTTAAGTCATGGGTAATATGGATTCCCAGTAACTTTATGTGTTTCACACACTGGGCAGTGGGGAGGGGAGGGTAAAAGTCCGGCATGCTTTTTAAAAATGATATAGTTAGCACCAACGATTTATCCATGTTGACGACCATGTCATCCATAGCTGCCTCATCACAGATATCATCGATGATAACCTTAGCACTGCTTTTAATATTTCTTCTGCACACTTCAAGCAGCGACAGGTCATCCACGAATTTCCACCTATCTGCGAAAGAAAGTGCGAGCTCATTGACCATAACCAAAAAAAGAAGCGGTCCCAACAGAGTACCCTGGGGTACACCGCAAAAAATAGGTAAAATATCTGAAAATATCGTTTTGTACTTAGTTTGTTGTGTTCGGTTTGACAGAAATTGTGCAACAATTCGTACCAGAAACGGCTCAATTTTAAATTTATTTAGGAGTTTGGCAATGAGCTTGCTGTGGTTAATTAAATCAAACGCTTTTTTTAGGTCTATAGCTATTAAATTAATCCATATATTTGGATTATCCAAATTCTTAAGTATTCTATCTAGCAAGCTAACTAAGTAATGTGCTGTTGATGTTTTTGGCAGGTTACCAAACTGCTTCGGGTCAACAAGTCTCAAAATTGTTTCTTTTAACCACGATGAAAGGAACTGTTCGTAAACTTTACTAAAAATAGGGGTCATAGTAATTGGGCGCACACCAGAAAAATCATTAGGGGAATCTTTTTTCGGAATAGGTGTCACATAACCATTTTTCCAAACTGACGGGTACTCACCTGATTCTGTTATTTTATTAAAAATATGTGAAAGGGGACTACTAATTTTCTCAGGGAAAGCTTTAATCAACTCAACGGGAATATCTACGGGTGTTACACTCGTTCTTTTAAGCCTCCTTAATTTTTTAGTTACTTCATCTTGGCTAATTTTAGGGAAATCAAAATCAGGTGGGATTTGGGGAATTTCTTCGTGGGGGAGGGGAGGGAGAGTTTGAACTATAGCAGCAAGGTGAGCATTTAATTTATTTGCCGTTTCCTGTTCACTTTCATCAAGGTTAAAATCAAGTCCCTTCTGAACCTTCCCCATCATTTTCTTCACTCCATTATACCATTTTCTAGGGTCAGACTTTAATAGTTTTTCAGTCTGATTTGCGTAGTGGTTTTTTGCGGCATTCCTCGTCATTTTGCGAATCTTATTTTTCAGTCGTTTTGCTTGGTCAGTCTTACCAGCTTTAAATAAACGCAGTTTTTCCTTAATAAGGTCTTTTACTGCCTTCACAATATAAGGCCGGTCAGAGGCATGTCGCTTCACCTTCTTCTCGGGAAAGCACTCATGGTACTTTGCTAGTAGGATTTCCTGTAGAAAACTAGCTTTACTATTGGTATCCTTTGCAGATGAAACTGATTCCCACTTTTCTTCACAAATCCATTCGCCAAATTTTAGGATACCCTCATCGGTCATTGGTCGACTTGTAGTTTCTGTCGTTGTGTACTCAATAGTGACTCTATTGCGCGGGTTTAATTCTAGCGTAAAATGGTAGCTACCGCCAAGTGGAGAACCTGGGATCGGATCATCATAAAAATCAAACATGTTAGTCGAAATCACATCTAGAGAAGTGCCACCCCTCGTTGTAGGGCACTTCACCAACTGTTTAAGACCTAGGCCTCTATTAATATGATCAAGGCGTAACTCGTTACCGTCACCAATCATGAAAATTCCACACCCTGAAAATTTCCCAGAAACGTAGTCAGCACTCAGTTGGAGTTTCTCTAGAAAATCAGAACGTGCTTGTACATTCTGACCTGGTGAATAATAAAATGCACATACAGCGACTCCGTTGAATTGGCGCGGGGGCCGTTTCGGTTTCAAATACATCCACATTATCTCATCATGATCTTGAAGGCAAGGGACATCCACGATGCGGGAGTTGATCTTTTCATGTACATATAAACCGATTCCGCCGCCTTTCTTCCCAAGGATATGGTCGTTTGGTCGGAACTTCATGAAAGCATTAAAACCTGCGATGTTTAACAACTCGGGGTTTTGCTGGTGGATTTCAGTGACCACTAGTACTGAAGCCTTTAAAATACTCGCTAAACTTTCTAATTCTATTGTTTTTTCCGGGTTAAGACTTTCGGCGTTACTATAAAGAAATTTTGGGAAACAATACTGACTAGAAACGTACTCCTTGTTTCGCGTATGAGACTTACTTTTGAGCGTGGCAACTGTTGAACATCTTTGAGGAACTGAAGGATTGTCGGTTTCCTCATTTAAATCCTCACATCGGTCCGGTAAAGCAAGCGGGTCGAACCTGTTGCGGGTTGAACATGTGACCGAAAGCATGGTTGCTGTGGAGGGGGGAAGAGGGGGGTTGGAGGGGGTAGAGTGAGAGGATTTTGGGGGGGAGGGTAACGCAGGTCTGGCAACCTCGGTATCACAGGTGTCGCTAAAGGACCCGCAGGGCAGATCAAGTAGTGGCTTCTCTCCTTCGGCCACTTGTTGCGCAGGGAGTAAAGAGAGGGTTTCGCATGGGAAAATCCTAGTCGCGACTGAACTCCCACCCAACGCCGAGGAGGCGGCACTGGGCCGTTTCCAAAAAAAGACCAATTCTGATCAGCTGTTGCCGCTAGTTGTGGTCGACTATTACTAGCAAAATTAGCACTAATGTACTTCGATGGCAGATGCACATGGGCATCTTGACAGTACTGCTTAAAGCACCTACCGCTTCCGAAATTCGGACATATCTTTCGGTGAGTCAATTTACAGCTATTAGGCCTATTACAACGGTTACCACTTATAAAATCCATGCACAAATGGTCGAACTTACAAAGGTTGCCTTTTTTACATTTGCCGGCAATATGGAAAGAACAAGGGGTACCTGGGCTAGCATTGGACCAGGCACTTATAAATAAAGTGTTATGACCAATTAAGTTTATACTATTTCGTGCCTAGATCTCCACAACACCTTTAATAGGTAAAAATACTACGCTATCAGAAGTTACATAACGACAACAGAAGGATGCGCGGTTTCAAAAGATAACACTTTGGGATGTTATCTATTATGTTTCTTTCGTTCCCGTTAGTAATTTTTACCAATTGAAGGTGTTGTTCGAGATCTAGGTACGATATAGTGTAAACTTAATTGGTCCTAACACTTTATTTGTAAGTGAAAAGGAAGTGTTCAAGGCCGTATCCAGAAGGGGGGTTAGGGGATTGACCCCCCCCCCCCCCGAAACATACAAAAATAATGATTTGTAGAGGCTATTCCCTCTAATCTGTGTGTTTTTTGTGCTTTTTTGTCCGACCAGCAGGCAACCCCCCCTCCCCGAAACGCAACCCCCCCCCGAAATAAATTCCTAGATAAGGGCCTGGAAGTGTTATACGCTATCTGTTATGAAACTTCTGACAGTTTGGTTACCTAACAATTTGTTGAGCAGCGTGACAACAGAACTACCATGAGTATGGGCCTTTTCCCCAAAATGCACTGTGCCACCTGTCTTGACTAGGCAGTGTAGCAGAGAGGAAGGTAAAGTAGCCCCTGAGGGGCCCTGAGTCCTTTTCATGAGTAAACTTGATCACCCCAAATGACCATTACCAATTTTAGGTCGATTAATAAGATCAGTGAGATATGGCACAAAAATAATCAATTAAACATAGCACGGGAATGAGAGCAATCAGATAGAACACACAGAAATAATCAACTGAATGCAGCTCAAAAACGACAAAATTAAAAGCTACGGAATCTCTGAGCTCTATTATTCAATATTTGCTACTGCTTACTATTTACTTTCCTATATTAAAATAATGCATAAAGCGGATACGTCAGCTATCATGCTTTATAGCTGACGTAGCCGTTTTATCCATTATCTAAATATATGTTTCAAAGTCAGCTTGGGCTGAAGGAGTATTTATTTACTTTCCAACGATTTTGTTGGGGGGGGGACACTTTGGTTGGGGACGCTCTACCAGGAGACGCTTTGTTCCCTGTAGAGTAGACGCCCTATATCGACTATCTCATTTGGTTTTAAAACTTCCTGGCAGATGTCGGGTTTCGACCGGATTCCGGACGGACAACTTGTCCGGCCAGAAAATACAGTTCAAAAACGAATTCAGCATGTCTCATTACCCTTACATCGATCCTCTAATCAACTTCAGATAAAACTTTCACTTTAACAAAAATTTTAACTAATTTTCCGGTTTCGGCTGGATTCCGGGTGAACTACTTGTCCGGCGAGAAAATATATTTTTTTTTTAATCCAGATTCATCATTACTCCTAGGTATTAATTAGGTTTTAAAATTTTGTTTCTCCCTTTAATTTGACCCCCTCTCCCCCAAAATACAAAAGGTACAGAGCCCATCTACAAACTTGACTTGTACTTTGACCCAAATAATCCTAATATCAGTTTGAACACAATACCTCGACCCCTGCGAGAGTTATCGTGCAAACAGACGGTCAGACGGACGGACAAACTTTACGAAGTCATAGGTATCCCGTCACTAACATTTTGGGATCCCTAAAAGAGCTTCTTTTAAGGCTTCGGCTTAACGTCTTTTTCTATTAATAAATAAATAAATAAATAAATAAATAAATTAAACACTTTGTTCCCTGACGGTTGGTGTCACGCAGAAGCTGCAGGTTGGATTAGGACTATAGTATGTTATGCAGCCAAAATCCCCGCGTGAAGGTATAATATGCTCACCTTTGCCCGAGGATCAGTTTATACTTGATTTCAATTAAAAGTCTCAGAAATAGGGAGATATTCATCCGTTAGAAAAGCGTCCGGCGCTTGACCACTGTACAAGTTGGGCGGGTTAGTCTACCTCTTGTCCTGCCGAACAATCGCACCGTTCCCTGGGAACCACTGCCTATGTTTTAGGCTAAATACAATGACACTTGTAAGCTCAGCAGGACCGAGAAAGAGAAGCATTCTAAGAGCATCCTAAACTTTGTCCAGTAGATCGACTCTCTCTGAACTGTGTCAATGTTGTTGTTGAACAAAAACAAACACAAGGGTGAGTTTCGTGTTATGCAACCTTCCCGACAAGAATGTTCAGTATATAAGCTGGTGAGTGAGAACTGCATATGGCGAATATGGCGATAGCTTTCGCAAAATCGTTCAAAGTGTCAGGTTCGACTGTTGTCGAGATACTGACGAGGTTAGTACCATGTAATGTCATCAACTCCGCTAATTAAAGGTCCTTCAACTAATTTAGGTCACGAAAAGAGTTATATCATAAGCATTCTAGCACTTGCAATGTCTACACCCCCCCCCCCCACCCACCCAAGACCCAAGATGAAGCCACAACTCGATCCGACCGCTGGGTAATCTAGCGGTGCGGGTCGGAAACGCCCGATATCCGGAGGATGGAATCATAGTTTGACTTTAGATCTAACAAAATGTATTGGAGCAGACATATGGAAAATGTGTAGAAAAATTAAACTAGTTATTTGCATCGATTTCTTTAAATATTTTGTTTTCTGTTTTTTTTTCTTGTTCATTCCCGCAAGTCCAAAGAATTAAGGATGTAAACTAGATCACCATAAACAAACGCCGTAAATTATACTAAACTGGTTATAGTGATTTCTTGAAGATTCTGAAATTGAGCTAAATAATATTCAGCTTCCGAGACAATAAAATGTCAAACTGGCCGACGATTTCTTCTTCTGACATATCTAAACGTCCACATGGCGATATACTTCGTTGTTTCAATCCTCTTACACGCCCCTCGATCTTCATGAAGGTTTTTGTAATCTTTTGACCAGCGTCAGGAGATCAATGAATAGTTA